>APFE030898266.1:4503-19171 GCA_000404065.3 Pinus taeda
CATCTCGTAGCTTTGAGAAACAAATCAAGGGAGAACTTCAATTGTTGAATATCACCCGTAGTTCCATCACTAAATAGGAGGATGTCATCAACAAACAGTAGATGAGTGATAAACAAATTTATTCCTACTTCAATTCCTTTTACCTCACCTCTTTGTTTAGCAGAGATAATTATTTGGCTTAGACCTTCTGCCGCAAGTAAAAATAGTAGCAAAGACAAAGGACAAATAACCCTATCTGATAGTGGAAAAAATGGGATGCGAAACTATTGATAAGAACAAAAAAGCTCAAATTTGAAATGCTTCTCATGACCTAGTTGATGAATTTGATACCAAAACCTAGGTGTGCTAGCAGAAGACATAAATATAACCAACGTATTTTGTCGTACACCTTTGAGAGATCAATTTTAACTATCATACCTTTTCATTTTATCCTCTTTATACTATGCATTGATTCCAGAGATACCCCTATGGCAATGATTTTATAGATACAGTTAGAAAGTGAAAGAGGCCTAAAATCTTCAAAGGATGAAGGATCATCAATTTTAGGGATTAAACCTAGAAAGGTAGAGTTGAAAGGTTCATAAACATAACCTTTGAGCCTAGATTCCTCCACCACCCCAGTAAGCTCTTCCCCAATTAACTCAAAGAAATGTTGGAATAATTCCACCATCCAGCCATCTTGTCTTGGACTCTTGTCTTTCTTCATAGATGTAACTACCCATTCAACTTCACCTTTTGAGAGAGGAACCATAACCAACTCGTTTTCTTCCTCCTCCGCGTATCTAGGGAATGGTTGAGCCATCGAGTGACCTCTGCAATTGAAGCATCTTCTGAGGTTCTGAACAAGTCTTTGAAGTGATATCTTCCTAGAGTTTCTATCTTATCAGAATATTCTTCTATTCCCCCATATTCCCGGTTCATTTTCGAGATAGTGTTTATATTTTTCCTTCCCTTTGCATAATTTTGAAAAAAACTTGAGTTCTCATCCCCTGCTGAAAGCCAAATTGCTCTACTTTTAAGTCTCCACTGTTCTTCAATATCATTAAGAATCTTTCTCCTTACATATTCCAACTGTTTGATTCTTTCCCTCTTCTACTTAGTCTCATTCCGATCCACTTCTAGAATTTCCAAGGATTCCAATTCTTCACCAATAAAAATTAACTTTTCTTCAACCCTTGTCTTTTTTTAGCCTAGTTTATTGTTTCCTGTTTCATTATTTTAAGGTTTTCCATGGGATATTGGGATAAATATGAAACCTTGTTCTGATCCAAGGCCTCCAAATGGATTTGACTAATTTGTTGTAACTAAGCTCTTTGAGCCAAGCAGGGTTGAATTTAAAGGGTGAACCAAGCTTCTTACTAGTCCCTTTCAACTCCAAGAGGATGGGGAAATGGTTTGATTCCCCTCCTAATCCAACTCACTGCTTGAAAAAGGGTATTATATTAACCAGGTCCTCTTTCAATAGGAACCGATCCAGTCCCTTCGCCACCCTAGCTTCCCCCGCAGGATCATTTCTCTAAGTATGTCTAGATTTTATAAGGTTTACATCAATAAGATTTCCTATCAAGAGTTTATTACAAAAATCAACCAGTGGATGAACTTGGGCCATAAGGGACCCCATTCTAGAAATCCCACGAAAGTTAAATGCACACCTCTTCCCCCCCCCCCCCATCTAGATTGGGGTTTTCAATTGAAATATTTAGAAAGTAGGTTGTTCCAAAAAGAGGCCTTGTCCTGATATGGCCTGTAAATGTTGATGAGAGATAGTTCTAAGAAAATTTCTGATGAGTAAACCTCAGCCCCCAAAACCAAGTGTAATCTCCAACAATTTAAACAGCTCCACACTACTATATCTAAATCCCAAATCCAAGCTCCTAGATCTTGCTTTTTCTCTAGCAGTCACAAAGGACTAGTGCGACATCATTTTACTAAGGAAATTCAACACAATCTTGCTTGCTCCAAGTGTTTCTTGAATCATAATAACATCAGGACATTAATTTTGAAATAAAACTATTAGAGTTAGCTTACTTTGAGTGCTAGCAAACCCACAACAATTGAAAGACAAAATAATTATTTGGTAACCATGACAGGGGCCTACACTGCTCTAAGCGCTCCTTCGAGGGATAATTATTTTCCTTAAGCAATACTCAGTTTTTCTTTTAACTGAGCCTTAGAAAAAAATTACTTCCTGCCTCGAGTATTCCAAGGAAATGAGGACTCCTAGATGTCCCCCAACCCTCCTACAAACTCTAAACGAAGGCCCCTCTTTTCGCGAGGATGCAGTTTATAGTGAGGTTTCTCTAAGGAGGCCAATAGGAGCAAAGAAAACTCATGGATTGATGAAGAGGTAATTTAAAGTCGAGATAGAGGTAATTATACTTTACAGGGCGAGAGACACACACTATGATAATTGAAGCTTCCATCATAAAAGGTTTGTAAGGACCAGGCCTAGGGAAAACATTTAAAAAATATTAAGGAGAATTAGTTAAAGGGGAGAGAGGATGAGAACAAGTACCCACTGAATGGGGCACTCGATCGATGCATTCAATCTCATCCTGAGACTCTTGTTAATGTTCCTGCTCTAGAAAAATTTGTATTCCTGACCTCACATTTTGTTCCTCTTATACCTCCATCGCTACCTAAACCCCATCTTGTTAATTCCCTATCTCCTCTATTTGTGCATTGGCCTCCTCTTCAGCATGTGTCTGACCATGCATCCCTAACTCACCCCTTTTCCTTCTCCTCATTCTAAATACTAGGGGTAAATCAAGCGCTATATGTCCATGTTTATGGCATTGATGACATATGAAGGGAAACTGCCCATAGTCAATGATCTGAGAGTAAGAATACCCTTGAAGTTGAAGCTGGATTTTTTGCGGTTAGACACTCCCTTGGGTCTAGTCTTATCAAAATTCGGGCCATGTTCCAATACTTTGTCTCCACAAATGATATGTCTACCTCTAGGAACATACCCATTTGTTACCTATGGCTTTGAAAACATCCTCTGTCCAGAGCTGTGGGGGAAAAGATGAAAGCTGAACCCATACATGTATCTCTTCTAATTCTTCTCTCTGACCATCAAAGAGGGGAGTCCATTTCTTGAATAATATTGGCGATATCCCAAAACACCAGTTACATTCAAGTACAGATTCCAAAGTCTCACCCTTTTTTAATCTAACCATGAACCATCCCTATGCCAAAGTGATCACTTCTACCTTATTATCTACAGCCCCACACCATACCTTGGTGACCCATTTTGTTATGTACTTTGAGTAGTGTTCTCCCTTTGATCTTCCAACAAGGATTAGTTCTAAGGCTTCCATAGCCTTATCTATCTGGATATCGACCTCGAGAACCAGATTTAGGAATTCTATTTTTTTCCTTATAAACTTTCCTCTTCTTTCTCTTTGATCGAGTATTCTATCCATTCTCGGATGGTATTAAAATTGACTGTCCCTCCCGCACATGGCTCTCTTCCTCAAGAAGTAACCATAACCACTCCTCCTCTGACACATTTCGAGAGATAAAATCCCGAGGTTATATATTATACCCCTCCACTTCTGGAATGATATTCTAGAACCACTCTTCTGCATCTAGAGAGCCAAACCCTAGAAACTATTCATTCTCGTAGTCCATAAAATTTGTAGAGGGATCACAAAACTATTCCTTCACACTGATTCCGGATAGGTTTTTTACTCTTCCTTCCTTCAAAGCCCAAATCTCTTGAAGAAACCCTTCTCCTGTCACTGCTTCCAGATTGAGAATCAGAAAGGGTTTGGGAGTCTCGATTACCTTCTAACTCACTGGTAATTTACATGCATGGGATTTGTTCAATATTTGACTTGTACCCAAATAATTTGGCAAAAAAAACTTAAAAAAATAGGACTTTAACCCCATGTTCCCCCTAAAGCCACTACTTAATACTATGTCTTCCAACCCTCTTGAGAAAATGCCAGAAACTAGAAACACTGGGAGGTTTTTTGAACTTGTAAGTATCTCTGCCAACTTCCCTACAACTTGATTCGCCAAATTCATTCATTCACCTGACCTTCCAGTAGACTGATTTCAGAAACCCAATAAGTCACCTATGAAGCTCAGGGGTTCCCTTAATCTAAAAACCCTAAACCACCCTGCCAGTTCTAATCTAGCATTGTGACTCCCAGTTTTCCAGCTGGGGATCTAGCTGGAAGAATCACCTTGGCTAGATTTTTTTGAGTGGGATCCAAGCCCCAAACTGATAGGATTTCTTCTGGCTCAGGCTCTCGGTCGACACAATCCCTGAGGTTGACCATTTCTATTGTCTGAGGGAGAAAGTGATAATCGTAACTACCCCTACTATTTATATTCTAGTAAGGGTGCATGTTGCTAAGGGTAACCACAAAGAGAAAATATGTAAAACAATAAAAAATTTCCCTTGAAACTATGTGATTTATCCTTCTTTGTTTCCAACTGGAGTCGTTTCCCAGGTAAATCCCATTTCTTCCATGTAGATGCATGTGTTGGTACATCCCTGCCATCGATCATCATTCATACAACATTGCCTGCCACTATTCATCACTCCCAATGCATCCCTCCACTGAAACCCTAAACTCCATTTTTTTCCCTCAACCAAAATTATGTTGTACATTCATCGAGAGGGAAAATGATAAATTTTCATGGAAATTTTATCTAAAATTTTCCAAAATATTAATGTTCTAGCTACCTGCATCAAAGATAAGAGATTGCTTCATGTATTCCAATTGAAACACTTTAAGTTTTATTACTTTAGGTAGCTTTAGGTTATGATTACTTCAAGATTTTAAAAATATTATATTTTATAAAAAGATTAGGTTAAATAAAATTAACATATTGAGTTAGCTTGTATGACTCTTTTTCTGATACCTATGACGTATATCAACCAAATTTATTAATGTGATTGTGCTAATATATATATAATATAGAAAAATTATATTATATTAAATTTGATATTTATATTAAATGTAATCATTATATTAAACAATTATAAATTAATAATATTAACATTAAAAGTATTATAATTAATTTTAAATATTAATATTAGATTTCATTTTTTTTTTCAAGTTGTCTGTGTTCCTTTAGGCTTGACCTGTGGCTTGAGAAACCACAACCTATGGGCATCTAAGTTGTCAAAGTCACCCGAAGATCACACCGGCCTGGGCTACACTAGCCCTAAGCTAACTAGATTTTAACGTGTCTCCTCCCCATAACACAGATGCAATAGCATCCATGAGGTTCGATCCTAGGTCGTCTTTCTAACGAGGACCATCCTCAATTGATTGTGCTTGTGGGATTTGACATTAGATTTCATAATTTAATTTAATAATAATAATAATAATAATTTTTAATATTAATATAAATTTAATAATATTTGTACATGACATGATGATAAAACTTATAATAAAATTTGGAATTTAATGTGGTAATTTTTTTTTCGAAGGTTAATTTATGATCCATCCAAATTCAACATTTATGATAAGATATATTTTGAGCACAAACATACATACTTATTGCCCCCCATACTGGGCTGTACAATGTGCATCTCGAATCTATAACATAAGAATTTTCTAATGTTGTTCATAAACTAGATCAAGTTGACTTTTCATTTTTAGTCAAATAATATCACATCAACTAGGTTAAGTTATTCATGGATTAAATTTTACATCTTTATTGATTCTAAAATCTAAATTATGTGATGGACAATTTTTTTATGGAGGCTTGATTGAGCTATATAGTTCGATTGAGCCCCTAGTTAACCATGTATATGGCTGGATTGAGCTCCTGAAGTCCTGAAATCCACAATTTCAAGACCACTTCTGCAAATGTTTTTGTGCCACCATTTTGTACCTTAGTGGACTTAAGGTAAAATCTGTCCTTTGGTCGTGGAGTTGATCATGATTCATTAGGGAATGCTTTACCCAATGGCATATGAGTTTGACATTTTTGAATTCATATGATCTTTTTTATCTAAGTTCTTTTAAACATAATGTTTGAAATTGTTTTGGACAATTTTAAAAAGGTTGAATAAAAAATCAATAACATAAAATATTCACGACAATTTTTTTTTCCAAAAAATACCACTATTTTCGTTTATGAGTCCTCTTCAAAAGGGTACTCTTGGCTTTTAAATTTATTTAAATAGTTAAAAAAAACCTTATGCAAAATACATGTGTAAAAAATGCAATTGAAATATTACTTCGCCAACTTTGAAAAATAATAAAAAAATATAATTTTGCATTCAAAAAAAATTAATATGAAAAACTTAATTCTCTGTGGGTAGATCATCTATATATATATATTATATTAATAATATATATAAATTATATATATATATAAATATAATATATAATATATAAATAAATATTATATAAATATATATATAAATAATATAATATTATAAATAATAATATATTATATCATAATATATACATATATACATATATATTAAAAACTACACATTTGAGACTAAGTAATGCTACACGAACACACACATACCTCTTAATATGTGTGAAAATTTGCAAGGACAAACATTTCATGTAATGGAAAATTGACATATCATATGAAACTATTTTTTTGTGTAAAAAATATCATTAGGAAAACAACATAATTGTCCACAAATTGTCTTTTCACTTCGAATCAAAATTCACAATTCTTATATGAATAAATTTTGAAATTTCATCACCACATTTGGCCCAAAAGTATAACCCATCTTTATGCATTCACCTAGTTGGAATAATTTACAACCTCATCCCAAAATTTAGTGAGTAGATATTTGATGTACAAGATCTATTGATCCATTTTGACAAAAGTCCTATTCTTTCCTTTAGGTGTTCCATTCCATTGACAAGCATGAGGGAAAAACCTTTATGAAGCCATACATAACTAAACAAGATACTCTTAGAATGATTGAATCACATACTCCCCACCATTATCAGATTTCAAGCACTTCATAGTTCAACTGCATTGTTGTTTAGCCAATGCCCTAAATATCTTTAATTTTTCAAAGACATGAATCTTACTCTTCAAGAAATAGACACAATTAAATATAGAAAAATCATTGGTAAAGGTTAAAATATACCTTTTACCTATTAATGAAGCCATATTTATGCAGCATAGATCACTATGAATCAACTCTACTGGTGTTTATGCATATTGTGCTTTTCTAGAGTTGAAAGGGCTTGTGATGCTTTCTCAACACACCCATCCTACAAACTCCATTAGGTGGAATAAATTTACGAAAACCATAAACCATGTTGTATTTTTCAATATCTAAGTTTTTCATGCGAAAGTCTACTCCAATCTTGAGTTTCAAAAATGAGAGTAGTTGAATTGGGATCTAGTCAAGCTAAATCCTGATATTTCAATAGTTGACCCTTTGAGTGAAGAAATCCTTTGGCAAGAATCAACTCACATTCTTCAAATCCTTAAAAAAGAACCATTCTAGTAAGAACTCAACAATATTATAGGTCTATGAACATTAAGAAACAAATATTTGATATTCACTTAGACTAGGTACACGATAGAGATTAAAACACTTCCATGTTGATAAGGTATATCACCATGACCAACAATATCAAGAAAAATATTATTAGTAGCATAAAACATTTTTCAACAAATATATCCAAGGAGGAGAATTAAGCACCCTTAGCCACATGATGACTACACCCATAATTGACTAACTAATTATTTTTTGAAGTGTGAGTTTTCAATGCATAGGAGGTTCCAACATTGAAAGTGAAGTTCTTGGTCAACCAACTAGCCCAATGTATAGCTAACAAATCTCCTTCTACTACCTGAATTTCTCTTCTAAGTTGGAGTTTTCTTCCAATAGGTTTTCTGAACATCCCCTTTTTTCCATAATAGTGGCATGTCTTCCTCTTCCAATTCTTCCTTGTGGACATCGACTCATCATTCTTCCCTTTATTTTTTTTATTGAGACATGCTTGTATATTTCCATAGGTATGAAATGACACCTTTCCTTATAATTATATTTACCTTTTCCCTTAAGCAAGTGATCCTAATGTTTTCCACCAAGCTTGCTTTCAATACGTAACTTTTATTTATCTTTGATCATTAGTTCAAAAAGGGTATCGAAAGAACAACCTTTAACATCATCCTTGTATGACCTCCAATAGGTATGGAATGTGGAACAAAACTTATCATAAGGTGTTCTTAGATTCATTAAATCCAGTTCAATAGTTTTCATATATCTCATTAGATAATCTTCCATATCTAACCAATTTCAACTACAATTTTATAACAAGACAAAAATAGTCATCAATCTTCTTGAAGGAATGGGGACCAATAGAGAACAACTCTTTCTTTATCTACATAACCTAGCTCTCATTGGAATTATGAAATAATGACTTTAACATCTTCCAAACTTCATGAATAAAATTTATCCTAATTGTATCAAAGATAATATTATGAGAAATATGTATTCTAATGATCCCAATAGCCTCATGTTTCTTCCTTTTAATGACAAATTTCACCTACTCATCCTTTAGATCTGGAATTGTCATCCTAATGTACTATGAAATACCTGTGATTTTCAACAAAGTATTCATATTTTGGTTTCTACATAGCATAATTAATCCCATTGAAAATAACAAGATTGATCTTGGAAGCATCTTTTGATGTTTTATAGATCTAGTCTCAACCAAGTTTTAGTCAATGAATCAATAGCCTAGAGTCAACCGCTATAGATTAGACTCATCAATATTTAAGTTCAACGAGGCTAGATAAAAACCATCAAATCTATTACCATGTTGGGAAAGGGTTTAAACTAGAGAAAAAAAGGACTTGTGATAAAACAAATAAGAGAAAATATGTCCTAAGATGATTGGTGGTGTCTAAAGACACCATCACAATGCTTAGGCATAGAGAATTATGATCAAAACCTCAAAATGCATGACAAATTTAAATGAATTCATCTCAATTCAATTTTATATTATGTGGCATTATTCTTCCAATCAACCCAATAATATCGTTATTTATATCCTCTATATCTAATTACTTCCATGCAATACAGAAGATCTGGTCCATAATTATAATTTATTCTAGCAAACCCATATCACATCGACTAGTGGACGGTCTTAGTCACCCAAACCATCTATTCAAGCACATAGTCAATCACTCATTTTATTATCCATTCAATCACTTAGTCAATTGTTCTAAGAGTCAACCCATTCACCATCGAGTCAACCATCTCATTAATTGCTTTTCTAGTTGACTTAACTAACTGTCTCTAATATAGGTGTGATGAAGGAATATACCCTAACATTCTAACATAGGTTCCAATAGTGGTAATAGCATAAGAAAGAATATTTAGGATACATTTCATGCAATTAGTTTGTGAAATACCCTATTTTCTCACTTTTTCATGGATGTTAAGTTTGTGGAATGGCTTACCAAATTGTATCGAATGGGAACAATGGAAAACAATATTGAGGCTTTTGGGTGCTTAGAAATTGAGACATCAAATTGAGTTGAAAATGATTTTAAGCAATGTTTCTTTGGAAAATATTTGTAAATTATCATGAATATTCCTCAAGTATAATTCACCATAAATATCTTACACCATTCCCAAAATAAAATTTGATGCAACAAAGATATTTTATATAAAATTTAGAAGAATAATGATATTTGACCTCCTTGATGATTTTATTGGTGTTTCCAATCAACATATCATTAACGTGCAAAACAACAATCGAAAAATGATCACCAACATGTTTTAAATACACATAGTAATTAGTCTTACTTCTTGAGAAACCAAGTCACAATATATAAGAATCAAACTTTTGATATGAAATATTCTTAGTAGTTGTTTTAAGATATATATATTCTAATTACCTAGTGGTTCTATTTATTACCACCCAACTACCAAGTAGGCCATATTCCATGATCACAGTCGCATAGCATTAAATATTCCACTTGGTTACCACACTAGGTACCCCATATTTTCCTCCATATTTGCAGCACATCCCATTTCCCTTTACATCTTTCATCCTTAGAACATGAGTGAAAGCCATTTAATAATATTTGTTAAGCATAACAACCAACTATTAGGAAACAAAAGAATCAATCCATGTAAGTGAAATGTGACACTCTTGTAGGTCCCCTAGCCAAGCTAAAACACCATGAGGATGCTCAGAAAGGAAATATTAACCTTCAAGGTGGAGTAACATTCTATTAGTGAAAATTACCCCATCATACCTTCAAGCCATTCTTCAATGTGTTCTCATTTCATTAGGGGATTTTTCAGGTCTAAAATGGGCTTCCTAAGGAAATTATAAAATAATAGTGGAAATAATAAAATAAGATTAGATTACATCATCAAATTTTAGAGGGAAAAAAGACAAACATTCTTTTCAACTAGTATTTTCAACTTATCTCTATATTGCTTTATTCAAAATTTTTAGAAGCAAACACTTGTTGGATGCAAAAATTGATTCCTCATCCAAGGAGTCCAATGGTCAACTTTCCGAATGGACCCTGCTACATGAAAAGGAGAATCACATGAAAAAGTGATTGCAATCACGTTTTTCATGTAATCTCATTTCGTGTAGTAAGTGTCATTGAAAGTATGCAACATGGGTACGCCTTGAATGAGGAATTAAATTTTACATCCAACGAGTACTCCCGATCAAAATATGAGTAAAAACTTAGGGAGATAAGTTGAAAATACAAGTTGAAAAAGTAGTTTTCTTATTTTATTATATTTAATCTTTGTACTTTTTTACTCCAAAAATGGTGAATCATCCCCCATGGTTGACATCATCATATTGAATCCAATTGGTTCTTATAAATTTTATTTTGGTTTTACATTTTTCTTAGGAGGCTCATTTTAGACCTCAAAAATCCCCTAATGAAAACCTTCAAAAGAACTTTGAGAGCTTATTTTTCTTGAGATTCCTCCTATCCTTACGAAGAGGTCATCACTTTGAGCTTTTTGAAACCTTTATGTTTACCTTCTCTTTTTTTTTAGTGGTTTTCTTCCCCACCTACTATCAAGTTTCCTCTAAATGCCTCATTATGGCCTCCAAGAAGAATAGTATGAAAACAATTTACATCAATAGTGTTGCCAACAATGCATGTTATGAAAAATTGAATAAACCAACCTTGATTATTTTAATTCATAACCATAATTCCTACTACATCATAGAATAAGTAATTATTCATAATATTATATACATTATAATCACTAACCATTAATTAATAACATTTTTATAAATATTGGTAAGACTTGAGTTCAAATTGTATGAACAATATATGAAATTGAAGAAGATCACATGAGTATTTTTGTGGAACCATGCCTATTTATGTGTCAGAAGAGGCGAGTGCTAGCCATGCCCCTTATATGGAATTTTTTGTTTATTTTTTAATCAACAAAAACATATGTTTTGATAATTGTAGTATCATTATTTAAAATTAAATATTTTTTTTTCTATTTGCAATACATTAGATTTAGAGCATAATATGAAGGTTCTAGTTATAGATATAGTTAATTCACATAATTAAATTATATGTAATTTAATATTTAACGAAGAATACACAACATAGTTCTAAGATTGTTCAAAAACAAACAAATGTAATAAATATTATAGGAAAAATACCTTTTTATCTAGTTTTTACTGTCCTTGCTTGTTGTATTGCCCAATAAGTAGATAGTATTTTCAAGTTCAATTGTTTTAACATGCACAAAGTGGAACAATATCCTTCATACTAACAAAGAGCCCCATTGTTTCCCCATTGTTTTCATAGCTTTAGGAGAGAGTTTGGTTTATTACCCCTCCATGCTAGGACTCCAATAATAATAATGCTTTATATATTTCTTCTGAATACATTTCATCCAATCATTTTATTAATAATTCTTCAAGAAAACATCTAACTTTGAAGATAAATCTCAATGCTTCCACCTTTCCCTTATTTATCACTCATTGTATGCATGTCCATTACAAACCATGAACCAATCTTATTATTAAATTGACTACCATACTTTAGAGGTTTTATATAATGATTGCAAAGGCAAGAATGGTCTTCAATTATATGCTAAGCAATTAATATATTTTAATTTTTGCATCTAAAAATTATAAAAACCATCCATTCTCAATTCCATTAGATCAATAACTTAATGACATATTATTATCGCCATAGCACCAATTAGTTAAGTAATTAATAAGCCTAATTAGAAAATATTCATTACACAATCATACCGGTATACACACATCGAGTATGGACATCTAGGTAGCACATGCATACTTTGTGCATGTACCAATAAAATGTATAGTTGATTTCACTTAATGCTTGATTCTCTAATGTCCAAAATCACACATGCTTGTAGAAACTAATGATTTGTCATTTAATACTTTCATTTAACAAAGGAATATTGAATCAATAAAATGTTTGTGTGCATAACCACACCACATTGAGAAAAATGAACCAAACAAAGAATTTTAAACATTGTAAGAAACTTGAGAGTAAAGAGTTATAAGATGAATTCTTGTCATGATCTCAATCAAATAAAAATCATTGAGAACCCTTACTTCTATCTTCCCTTTCTCATATCCTTCTCCTATGTCGAAACATTCACTATATCAAACTAACTCTAGCTATACCTATACAACAATGCCATCAATTTTTTCAACTTAAATTCCCTAGTAGGAAATAGATAGTTATCATTGCTCGTCTATAAGTGTGATGCTAGAATCCACTTCTACGAGTTCTATGTTTTAGAGTATAAACAACAAGAACACCTCCACTATTTTAACACTAATGGTTTTTAATGATACATAATGAGAATACCCTCAACATTTTTTACACTTTAACACCAAGCTCTAAATTTTTTATGCAAATCTTGTTCTTATAGCCATGCCATCAAATAACCACTTGGTAAGCCATGAATGATTATGGTAGTTAAAAACATACATAAAACCTTAAGAAAAACCAATAACATGTAAATATCTACAAAATATCTATGACATCGAGGTTACATTGTGAGTATCAACTATTTCATAAATCATTAAACAATAACTCTCTCTCTCTCTCTCTCTCTCTCTCTCTCTCTCTCTCTCTCTCTAGATATATATAATTTTCATATAATAACCTATACTAGTGTAGCCATATAAATGAAATAGTTGGCAAAAACCTGTAGGCATCAATCCGTGATAAACATCAAAACATTTATTTAATGATACATTTCACATTGCTAAAATAAAATAAAACAAAACTCATAAAGATTAACTAAATTGTAACTATATTTTGAACTATTATTATTAGTATTATGTATATTTTGGACTAGGAGTTTTATATTTTTAATTTAATTATCAATAATTACGCCATAAGGCGTTTCGCTCTGAAATGAACTTTCCTAAAATCTACTTTTCATCCCTGTGTGCCATTAGATTATGTGTCAGACGATTAGAGGATTGTTGATCATTTGATCAGGGAAGGTAGTTGAGTGGTTAGAACTGTTCAAGATATTTACTTGATCAGTCTTCAAATTTCTGAGCGCTCGTAGAAAAAATCCGTTACTGTTTCTTCCCTGGCTATCACATGAGCAGTGCAAGGAGTGCCCCAAATGGATTATACAGAGAATCATGGTGGTGCAAGGGCTCCTTTATCAAGGTTATCTTCAAGCCACACTTACTACACACTGGAATCTCTGCAAGGCATTACAACTCTTCCCCCTTACCATTCTCTTCAACATTGTTGCCTTCCTTGGTGTTTGCTCTCCGCCAATCTATCCCCATTAACATGGGAGGCAGGGCAATGCCGCCTACCCTTTCTCCTTGATTGGTACCCATGACCTCAGAGACACGATGACTAGGGATCCCAACAGACAACCTATTACTGATAGAGAACCCACTTTGAATATTATGAATTATGGGGCAGAGCCTATTGGATATTCCATTGGCCATTTGCAGAGCTTGAACCGGTCTGTGAATGGAACTCAGCAATATCAACAGCAAGACTTTTTTAATCAAACTTCACCTCCACCTCAGATCTTTCAACATCAGTCATGCCAACAAGAGGTATTTGTTTTTTTTTCAAATTTCCATTCCAGATTGTGCAATGTATCCATCCTTTTTCATTCACTTCTTAGCCTCTCAACTTTGAACTTTGTTTTTTGATTCAGTAGTGTGTCCACTCTTTTTCTACCTTTTCTTATTGTGCCAGAAAAGTTGTTTACTGTTTCAGTAATTTGTCCATTCTTTTTGTTTACTAATTGAGTAATGTTTGATATTGTGGGAGACTTTATCACTGTTGAGGGAAATACCACATTCATTAGGCATTAAAACAACCTCTCTGTTGCCTTCATGAGGCTGGGAAAATTTAGAGATGTTGATCTTCATATTGGAAATTATAGAGCATACTATTTTTATTACTAACATTGGGTATGCTTTTCAGATTTTCAAGTCCAGGTTGGGTAAGAACTCAGATTCTCGATTGAAACCAAAGTCTAAAAACAGGGCACATAGGGAGATCCCAGGCATCAAAGATATGGATGCTAAGACTCTAAAGATCTCTGGGTGTGTTACGCAGTAATTTGTCACCGTTGGTCACCGTCCTTGTTACCCCCGCTGTCACACATTGGAGGACACATTTACGGACCTGTGACCAGTGACACAACTTGAAAACACTTGCATTGAGG
>APFE030898268.1:0-21533 GCA_000404065.3 Pinus taeda
GAAGTTGACATATTTGATCAAATGATACAAGAAGGTTCCCTACCTTTCTGTTTCGAATCATTTCAGTTTTTGAAGGGAAATTTGCATAGTCCATATTCAGTGAAGAATAAGCAGCATGTAGACAATCATGTAATCACGTTGGAACCAATAGAAAATGGGTTGCAGCAGTCTTCTCAAGTTTTTGATGATCCTATTGCACGTGTGTTGGATGATGTTTGCTGTAAAAGTTTTCCTTCATCAGTTAACCATGTGCCGGAAAAGAATATTGATGATAATCTTCTTCAAAGGTCGCCTTCATTCTCTTGTTTAACAGATTTTTCATTACAAAACCCTCATCAAGGTTTGCAGTCATATGAGGAGAGTGATGACGGAGACTTTTGTTTTGTTTGTAATCAGCAACAGAGTTTGGTTTTTCATGAATTTCAGGATCCTTTTGATAGCTTGCTGCAATCACCAAAGAAACACAGCACAGATGTGAGGGAAGTCTTGATATCTAGCTATGAAGATTACTTGGACCAGAGCTATATTTATGAAGATCCTTTTGTAGTATTCTTGCAGTCATCCAGTCAATTTGCACTTTGCAAGTTTATCAACAGTCAGCTTGAGTTCAAATTTCCATGGGAGTTGCCTTTCGATTCTTTCCTTTTCTTGCGCATCAGAAAGCATGTGGGAAGAAATCAAATAGCAACTAGGATGCTTACATGGTTACATTGGTTGTTCCATTTCACTTGATCGGGTGATGAATGGAAAAATTAGAGTAGGTTGTATTGAATAAGCTTCATATTAAGTATATTTCCAGTTTGCCGGTTGTGTTTAAGTATTGAGTCAATTTTTAGTTGAGTGAGAGGTAATTTGTGTTGTCAAGTCATTAGTTTTCAGTCATGCATTTTAGTTTGATTTTTTGACTGCATTTCCCAATGATTGAAAAGCACTGGTCTTCTCTCCCAGAGGTCTGAGGTTCTTGGAACCTCCAAAGAGATACCATCCCCATTGGAGCCAATGTTAGTGTCAGTCTTTCCAGCCTTCCTCCAGTGATCAAATATGCTCTTACAAAGTGGTCTTAGAGTGTCAAGGTCAAATTTTGTCATTTCAAAGAGTTTACAAGCAAAATTTGGTCACTAGGCATTAGGTCTAGGGTTTGCTTTAACTCCTTCTAAAGTTGCCCAAATGCCAGTCTATGTCACTATTCAGCTGAGTCCATCATCATTCATAGGTTTTTCATTATCATCTCGGTGTCTAATGAGTCATTTTACATCTTGTTCATGCTTCAGTTGTGCCTTGGCAAGCTCATTTCCCTCTCCTAGGGTTTTGAAAGCTAATTTCTCTTGAACGGTCAAATAAATGGAAAAACTTGTATCCAGATGTTCATACACCTTCCCCTATCCTTAAAGTACCTTATCAAACACTTACCATCCCTTACATCCGCCAAATTCCTCATTTTTCCACAAACCCTAGTTTCTAGCTACAACTTGGCAATTTTCTAGGTTGGGCCTGTGTTTTGCCCTTTTGGACCCCTTCCCCTCAATAAATATCTGAGATTCCACTTTCCCCTACTTCCTAACATCCCTCCCCACTCCCAAAAATTTCCCCAAGAATTTAGAAGCCCCCTATACCCTACATTTCACTTCATTTCGACAAAATTCCTTGTTTCACACATCGGGACAAGTCACACTCAAATAATGTTCCAGAGAAATCAAAGATGAATTTTGTGAAAATGAGAGAGGTTTTTGTTCACAACATTCCAAATAATAAAAACCTCCTTCACTTTTTACACAGGTATCATGGTTTGAGAGAAATGTCAAGAATACCGTTGCCTCAGGAGAATCAAAGACACCTCTGAAGTGACCTTGGGAAAATCAAGTTTTCTCCTAGCTTGGTTGGCCAAATGATTTTCTTGATGGGTAAAATGATACTAGACATAGAGAGATTTCCAATGAGCTATCATGAGCTAAATTTTGGGTTGAGGAAGGCATTCAAAAGTTGACTGCAACAGCACTCTTCCTTGAGGCAGCCTCATTTGGCACTTTTTGACCAGTCTTGGGAGATTTGAGTTTTGATAGGTCAAATCAACTCCAAATTAAAAAATTCTAGTTGGGTTGGAAATTAGACTCAAATACCTTTCCAACGAGCTATCCTGTGCCCGATTCCAACACCGGGAAGGCCTCAAAAAGCCTCCTGAAAAAGCATGGCATGTCAAGAGGTGCGCGACATGTCAGGGCACCTCCAGCAGTGTAAAAATTACACTGGCGCGACATGTCAAGAGGTGCGCGACATGTTGGGGATTTCTCCACAGAAATTTTCCAGTGAGCCACAAATCAACTTCTTTCTCCTAAATTTCTTTAGGTAGGCCTCTAAATCATGGTGATTTTGCTTGGTAAAGAAAAAATGAGCATGGAAGATGTGTCAAATGCCATCAAGATGAAATGGAAAATTCATGTGTATTGTGCTTAAAAAGGTCAAAGTGCAAGTGTGCTAGGGTTTATTGTTGTTTCATGGTTTTTCCCTTGTAAGTATTCTCCTCTTTCCCTTTGTCACTTTCCTTGTATTTCCATATAATTTCCCTTGCTAATTTGTAAAAGAAATACAAACCATACCCTTCTCCCTAAACACTAAAACTCAAACCCTAACCCTACCTCTCCATATGCCCATGTAAACACATGAATTTGATGATGCATATGCAATGATTTTGTTTGCAATGTTTTCCCTAAATTCCCTGTTATATACATGTATTCCCATTTTCCTTTCAAAAATGTCCCTCCCCTAACATTCCCTTCATGTTCCTTGTCCCCTTGAAACAACAAAGAAATCAACACTTTTAAAGGCAGAAACAGTAGTACATTTTGTCCACTTTGCTCCTCAAACAATGTCAGAAACCGAAACCTATGAGCAGAGCGATGACCAGGCATCAAGTTCAGAGATTGGGGTACAAAGGAGGCCTCATAAGGGTGGAAAGGGTGGTGATCATAAGAGAGAGGAGCCCATTTCTTTGACAGATTTACAGGCTTGTCCTATGGCAGTCTCATGTTTCCGGTATATGCAAAAAAGGAGAAAAAGGCCTGATCCCCTCCGTATCTTGGCCGAGGCTTCCTCGAAGGAGCACAGTACTAAATAGCTCAGCCACAGCACAAATTTCAAAAAAATTTGAGCATTTTGGGTCATTTTTGGTATTTTTTGGCAATTTACAGGTTTTTGCTCATTAACGCGTCTCACCCCCGGTGAGACATGTCGTCCCGGCACCTTCATTTGACAAAAACTTAGCGTTTCCAGATTTTTCATGCAAAGTTACATATGCACATGGAAGGACTTGAGATTTTGTCATGTTTTGGGCCTCCAAAAAGTCAAAAAACATGCAAAATTTGACTTTCTGCCACATTTTTGAACTGCAGAAAGCTGTCTTGGGAGAATTGAGTTTTGACAGGGAAAATGAACTCCAAATCCAAAAATTCGAGTTGGGTTGGAAAGTAGACTCATAGACCTTTCCAACAAGCCTACTCTTGCCCAATGTGGCCACCTGCAAGTGCCCCAAACATAGCTCCAAAGGCGCGCAACATGTTGGGCAGTTTTCACAGGAAATTCATCTACAGCTCAGGAATTCGCCCAGCTTTGACCAGTTTTGACTTGAGATGGGATTTTTCACCCTCTTTGATGTAATTAATGTATTTTCATGTTACCATGACACTCATTTACCTATTATAGAAGATTCATGCATAAAATAGCAAACATTTAATGAATGGATTGGTTTCCTAGTTTATAGAGGCAAGTTGTTTTGACTGCCTAGTTGTTAGTGCTAAGTTTAGAAGTGGTTGAAACAGCTCCTAGAAGGATGAGCTCAACCCCTAGAGGCAAGGAAAGAGGTTAGATCATCTATATTATGTACTTTCATACTCATTTTCATGTTTGGACTCTTGAGGGAGAAGCTATCATTGTATTATTTCACTGTATCTCTGCAATTTTTGGCTAAGGAAGACCAGGGTTTTGCAGTCCTCTTTGGGATTCTTGTGGACTCATGTGTTGATGGTGTGTTTCTCAATGTTCTTGTAAGCTTTGTTATGTGATTCATTTCCTTTCTTTACTTCTGCACATTAAACAAATGAAGTGTTAAAGTAAGAATTCATGCTTGCCATGCTCTGCTTTTAAGTTTGTTTAATTTCAATGTTTTCTACTGTTTAAGGAGAATTCAAAGTTATTGTTTGCTCTCCTTAGCTCATCACCTGTCATTCCTAATCATCCACCTCAATCAAAGGCATGCATCAATACTGTCTCCTACCTCGGCCCAAAGAACCCCCTGCAGAAACTGTGTCCAATCCCCGCACCCAAAATTGCCATCCCCTCAATTTGCCACCAAAAACCCAAAAACTCCAAAATCAATCTTTCTAATCAGTTTACTAGCCTAATATCAGTGTTACCTTATTGGTCATCTCATATATTGGTGATCTTACGAGATAGACCGGAGAGAGCCTTCTCCTGCCCCGTAGGGCTAGCTACGAGGCTAAATGGTTTGATGTTGCCTTGAGGTTTGCCTTTCTCATCTTGAGGTGAAATTTCAAGCGCTAAAACATACAATGGGTGTTGCAGGGCTGGCCTAAGACATTCATAAACCCAAATCCATTAACCCTGGATTAGAACATAATCGTAGTTCCATTGATCGAATCTAAAAAATACCATGGCTATAAAACCATCATGCCTAAAACCATGTGCAAAACTCATGTACAAAACCATGGGTAGGTCCGCTCACCATCTTTGGGTCTACCTCCCATCCTTCGGTCTGCATATATATAGGAAAAAAAATTCCTGGGGTGCTACCTAGACCCCATGCAGGGAGGTTATCGCCCCCCTGTAAACCCCCCGAGAGCAGGGGTTGCTGCCCCCCTGTGACCCCTTGTTGCGCTTAACGCTTGAAACTATTCATGGAAATAATACAACACACAACAAACATTCTCTCACTTATTATTTTCTTTCCCAAATAGGGGGTCACATTAGAGCTTAGTCATTAGGCCAGCCCTGCAACACCCATTGTTTCTCTACACCAAGAAAACTTCTCAGTGCTCACAAACTTCATCAATGCATCTTAAACATTCTTCAAAGTGTCCACCTTTTCCATCAACACCTTTTCTTCCTCAACCATATCCCTCACAAAGTGATACTGAACATCAATGTGCTTTGTCTTTGAATGATAAGCAGGGTTCCTTGCTAAGAAAATTGCACTTTGGTTGTCACATTCTATCCTTATAGCTCGTTGTACTAACCCCATACTTGAACACAATATCTACTACCAAACTGCTTCCTTGCTTGCATGAGTGGCTACCATGTATTCTGTCTCTATAGTTGAAAGTTCCATTATAGATTGTCTCTTTCTCATACAACTGATTGCTTCTCCAAATAGGTTAAAGACATACCCACTTGTAGATCTTCTCTGATCTATATCTCCAGCCCAATCTACATCAACAAAGCCACAAATGTCCAAAACTCTATCAAATCCTAGTCTTCCTTGGTAGCACAAAACATAATCACTAGTTCCACGCAAATACCTGAAAACCCGCGTCACTGTTGTCCAATGCTCATTCCTTGGTTTTGACATAAACCTGCTCAATACTCCCATTGCATGTGAAATGTTTGGTCTAGTATAGACCATTTCATAAATCATGATACTGAGTGCACTTACCTATGGAACACGAGACATGTCCTCTTCCTCTTCTTGTGTCTTGGGACACTGTTTAACAGATAAATTTACACCTACATGAATAGGAACCTTCACCAATTTACTATCCTGCATATTAAACCTATGTAGTATTGTCTCAACATAATTTCTCTGGTTTAACCAAAGCTTCCTCTTTTCCCAATATCGTTTAATTTCCATGCCCAAAATATAGTTTGCAGCACCAAGATCCTTCATGTCGAATTTGAAGGACAATTGGGTCTTCAAATCCTGAATAATTTCTTTGTCATTTTCAATCAACAACATATCATCCACATACAAGAACAAATAAATAACATGGTCACCAATTAATTTAAAATACACAAAGTGATCCACTTTTCTTCTGGTGAATCCAAGTCCCCGTATATATGTATCGAATTTCTAATACCACATCCTTGGTGATTGTTTTGACCCATACATAGACTTGTTTAACCTGCATTACCCTTCACTGTAAATCCTTCATGTTTCTTCATGTAGATCTCTTCTTCCAGATACCCGTGAAGAAATTTTGTCTTCACATCCATCTCTTCTACCTCAAAATCAAAAGTAGCAACAACATATAAAATTAATCTAATTGAAGCTAACTTGGCAACAAGAGAAAATATCATTGAAATCAATTCCCGACACCTTGGAATAACCTTTTGATACCATTCGAGATTTATATTTCTCCACCTTGCCTTCTGCATTCATCTTCTTCTTAAACACCCATTTGTTTCCAATGGTTTTTCTTCCAATAAGAAACTCCACCAGATCCCAAGCCTCATTTTTGTCCAAAGATGTCATTTCATCAACCATGACCTCTTTCCATAGTTTGTCATCCTCTAACTCCACTCCTTACCTGACAGTTATGGGATCATCATTAGTAATATATAAAGCAAAATTTGAATAGAAATCATATGGACTATACCTTTCTGGTTGCCTTCTCTCTCGCTGATCTTCTCACAGCTAGAGTTTTTGGCTCTTCATCTTCTAATTTCTATTTTTTGTAGAGTCTGATTCTTCCTCCTTTAGCTCAAACGCTATCTTCTCAAGTTTCTTTGGTAGGAATTCATGTTTAATAACATCTTTCACCTCTCTAAACACCACATCTCATTTGTACACAACCTTCCTTATTTCTGTGTTCCAAATCAAATAACCTTTTAAACCATCCTTATACCCAATAAAGATGCACTTTTCAGATTTACTATCCAACTTGGTTCTTTTCTCCTTCGGAACGTGTACATATGCATCGCAGCCAAATACCCTCAGATGTGAAAGAGAGTGTTTCTTACCAATCCATACCTCATGTGGAGTCTTATCCTCCAACACTAATGAAGTTGATATGTTAACTAGGTAACATGCAGTCTCACTACCTCTGCCCAAAAGTTCTTGTCCTAACTCGACACCATTGAGCATGCTTCTTTCCTTTTCCATCAACGTCATGTTCATTCTTTCTACAAATCAATTTTTCTTAGGTTTGTATGGACTCTAGAGTAGTATTTTGTTGTAATATACCACACTTCTTACATAAATCTTCAAATTCCTTCTTACAGACTCTCTATCATTATCTGTCCTCAACACCTTCATCTTCTTCTTTTTTTGATTTTCCACCAGAACCTTAAATTGTTTAAACTTGTCAAAGACTTCATATTTCTCCCCGAGGAAATATATCCATGTATTCCTTGAGAATTCATCTATAAAGGAGACATAGTACACATACTTACCCAGTGATGGAACCAACACAGGTCCAAACACATCACTGTGCACAAACTCTAATATGCCTTTCTCCCTCTTAGCACCAGAGGGGAAACTCAACCTATTCTACTTCCCATATATAAATTTTTCACAAAAATTGAAATCCACAGAAAAATTAGACATACATTCTACCATACCATTACCATGTAGTATTTGAAGGCCCTTCTCTCTAATATGTCCAAGCCTTTGATGCCATAATATGGTGTTTTCTCTAGAGGCCACTAGGTTTTCTTCTCCACTTTCAGGAACCATAGAACTGTTGAACCCATCAATAATAGTGCTACCCAGAAGCTTGTACAGAGTTCTAATCTGAACTCCCCGCATCAATACTAGTTCTCCTTGAACCATCTTGCAGGTATCTTTCTTGAACATTATTGTAACACCTGCATCATCCATCTCGCTAACAAAAATAAGTTTTATGGCCAATGCAGGAATATACAGAACACTAGGAAGTGTTCTAATCCTTCCACCTTGCAACTTCACCTTGAATTTTTTGCGTCCAATGATTCTAGCCTTCTTATCATCCCCTAAGAAGACATCACCACCATCATATGTCTCATACTCATAGAACCACTCCCTATGGGGAGTGAAGTGAAAGGATGCACCTGAATCAATCAACCATGCCTCATGATCTACATGTGTACTTGAAGATGAAGCAAAGTAGACATCCCCACCTTCATTTGAGGTGGTTTTCGCCTTTGGAGAAGGAGCATCATCAAATCCCTTTCCTTTCTCAGGAGCTTTAGATCTACAATCCTTTTTGTAGTGCCCTTCCTTTCCACATTTCCAGCATATCTTTACATGTTTTCCTGGAGATTTATATCTCCCTCTAGATTTAGATCTCTCACTCGAGGACTTATTTTTTTTTTATGTTCTGGGACCGTTCTTGTACAGACAAGGCATCTCCATTCTATCTCTCCATATTTTTCTGTATCATCTCCTCTGACAACAAGGATGAGACTATTTCATCAAATTTCAAGGTAGTTGTATTGCTACCTCTAACAACAACCAGATTATCTGACGAATCTAGTAGAGAACATAGAAAACTGATGCACTTATCTTCATCTAAAATTTTTATATCAAAAGATAACAATTGGCTTACCATAGTATTAAAGACATTCAAATGCTGTGTCACTGAGTCCCCATCCTTCATCCTTAGGTTATATAACTTTTTCGGTAGGAACAATTTGTTCACCATAGACTTAGATTGGTACAAATTCCCTAAATTCCACAAATGCTTCGTCGTAGCTTCCCTTGATACATTCAATAATACTGAATCTTAGATACCCAACCATATTGTGCTCTTTTCCTTTCGATCCAACTTCACCCAATCTTCTGCTGACATTGTCGTTGGTTTAGTACCTGGGTCAACTGTGATCCATTGATATTTATCCACTAGCAGATCCTCCATCTTAAGCTTCCACAACTCAAAACTTTGACCTTTAAATTTATCGATCTATATCTTTGCAATTCTCACCATCTTATTTCACAACAAGAATTGTCCCATAGATCTCCCACTGATCTACCACATGCCCAAGAAAAACCCCTCAGTAGCAAAGGCATCCCCTTGAAGGCAAAACATCTCTAATACCAAATGTGGGTTTTAACCTTGTACAAAAATTACCTGCAAATGAATTCATAAAACAGAAAAATAAATAATGGCGAGAACATAAAACAAATATACATAAAGATTTTCCCCTAGATCCCAAAACTAGTACTACCAGATTGATTTTCATTATGTTCCTTTCAATGATACCAATATATATATATATATATTATATTATATATTATATATAAACATGCCGAAGCATTCATAAACCCCAATCCATAACATAATGGTAGTTCCCTTTACTGAAATACCATGGGTAGAAAACCATCATGCCCAAAACCATGTGCAAAACCCATGCACAAAACCATGGGTAGGTCCGCCCACCATCTTTGGGTTCGCCCCCCATCCTTGGGTCCACATATATATAGTAAAAAAAAATTCCTTAGGGTGCTACTCCAAACCCCGTGCAGGGGGGATACTGCCCCCTGTAAACCCCCTAACATGGGGGGTTTCCCCCACCCCTTGTGACCTCTCTACTGCACCCAGCCTGTGCAACTAGTCATGGAAATAATATAACACACACCCAACAATTTTTTCACAATACTTGTAAAACCAATCTAAGATGTTCTTCCTGAGACATAGAGTAGATGATAATGTTATTTATAAACATTAAACAAACTTATTGAAATATTCCTTGAAAACACAATTCACAAGACACGTGGATGCAACTAGTGTAGTGGTAATTCCAAAAGGTACCACCATAAAGTCATAAGGACCATATCTTGCTCTAAAATATATCTTATTAATATCTTCATTTTTTATTCTAACTTGATGATATCCCAATCTCATCTAAATTTTTGAGAATATCTTTACCCCTTTTGCTTGATCAAACATATCATCAATCTAGGATAATCAATACTTAATTTTCACAATCAATTGGTTCAGTTGTTTGTAATCAATGCACATCCTAAGGGTACCAAAATTTTCTTTGCAAATATAATTGTTGCTCTGCAAGGGATACACTTGATCTAATATATGCTTTGTTTAACTATTCCTATAGTTGAATTATTACTTCAATAAATTCAGCGAAACTCATTCTATAGGGTGCTTTATGTAGGTTTTAACCCTATACAATTAGTCGATGCATACAAGTTCTTAATAAAATATAAACATAGCAATGGAAAACACACACATTAACACAAAAAAGTTATCCTAGAAACCCAAACTGGGAAAACCAATGAGATTTTTTCAATATTTTATTTTGTACAATATTACAATGTAATATATATATCACACAACATCCATAAACCACCAATCCATTTATTGTGGATTATATACAACTATAGTTCCTTAACCAAAATGAAAAAACTATGGGAGAAAACAACATGCACTGCAAAACCATTAAAGGCAAAAGTTGTGTGTTAAAAAGTGCTAAAATCGGATGCAAAAACCCACCCAAAAAGAATTTCAAAGGAACTGCCCCCACACCTCCACAAAGGGGGCTTACACCCCCTACAAAGCCCCCAATTAAGAGCTGATTCCCCCCTCAATGACCCTTCCACTGCACTTGATGTAATGTACAACACGTGGGGATAGTTGTGCAAAGAATATAACACATACCCAACATTCTCCCACTTGTTGTTTTCTTTAAACATAGGGGATCATAGGAGTACATGATCAACAATCCAGGGCACCAATGCACGTTGTTTCTCTACACCAAGAGAACTTATTAGTGCTCATATTTTTTGTTAATCAATCTGTAACACTCTTCAAAATTTCCACCTTTTCTAGTAGCACCTTCTTGTGTTCAATCATATCTCTCATGAAGTGATACTAAACACTAATATGCTTTGTCTTCAAGTGATAAGGTAGGTTCCTCACCAAGAAGAATGCACTCTGATTGTCACAATCTTCCCTTACAACTTGTTGCACAAACCAATACCTCAACATAATCTATATAACCATACGGCTTCCTTTCTTGTATGAGTGGCTACCATGTATTCAACTTTTGTAGTTGAAAGTGCCACTACAAATTGTTGTTTTCTCCTCCAAATAGCTTAAACACATACCCACTTGTAGATCTTTTACAATCCATATCTCTATCCCAGTCTGCATAGAAAAGGTTATATATGTCCAACACTCTATCCAATCCTAGTCTTCCTTGATAGCACAATCCATATCCAATAATGCCACACAAATACCTCGAAACCATGTTTACTATTGTCCAATGACCCTTCTCTGGTTTTGACATATACCTACTCAATACTCCCACTACATGTGCAATGTTTGGTCTAGTATAGACTGTTCCACACATCAATAGTCCAACCACATTGGCATATGGAACATGGGAGATGTACTATTCCTCTTCCTATGTCTTGAGACTAGTCTATAAAAACCTTTACAACTACAAAAATAGGTACCTTTAGCAATTTACATTCTTGTATATTAAATATTTACGATATTGTCTCAACATATTTTCTCTAACTTAACAACAGTTTCTTATTTTCCCAATCTCTTCTAATTTCCAAGCCTAATATGAAATTTGTAGCATCAAAAGCCTTCATGTCAAATTTAGAGGAGAATTGATTTTTCACTTTAATGATTTCCTTGTCATTTCCAATTAACAACATATCATCCACATACAAGACAAAATAAATAAGACAATCACCAACTAATTTGAAATACACACAATGATCTTTTGTGCTCCTTGTGAATCCAAGTCCCAATATATAAGTATCAAAATTTTAATACCACATCCTTGGTGATTTATTTGACCCATATAAGGACTTCTTTTAGCTTGCATACTAGCTCTTTCTTTCCTTTCACAACAAATCCTTCTTGTTGCTGCATGTAGATTTCGTCTTCCACATCCCAATGTTAGAATGTTATCTTCACGTCCATCTATTCTATTTCAAAATCAAAAGAAAAAATAATTGATAAAAGGAATCTAATAGAATTTAACTTGGAAACAAGAGAAAAAATATCACCAAAGTCAATTCCCTCTACCTAGGAATAACCCTTCGCTACTAACTAAGCTTTGTGTTTCTCAACTTTGCCTTGTGCATTCTACTTATTTTTAAACACCTATTTGTTTCCAATGGGATTTCTTCCAGCCAACAAGTCCACTAGATTCCAAGCCTAATTCTTGTCCAAGGCTACCATTTCTTCAACCATGTCCCTTTTCTAAAGTTTTTCATCCTTTGAATCCAATATCTCCCTGATAATTATAGGATCAACATTAGTAATAAGAAAAACAAAATTTGAAAGGAAACCATGTGGATTATTCCTTTTTGGTTTCCTTATTTCTCAAATTGATCTCCTCAACACTAGAGTATATGGTTCTTCTTCTTCTAATTATTGTTCTTTTGTATATTCTGATTCATCATCCTTTAATTCAAACTCTATATTTCCTAGTTCTTTCTCCCTTGGTAGGACTTCTTGTTTAATAGCATCTTTGATTTCTATAAATGCCACATATCTATTATACACAACTTTCTTAATTTTTGGGTTCCAAAGCTTATAACCTTTCAAACCATATTTATATCCAATAAAGATACACTTTTTAACTTTCTTATTGATATTTTCCCTTGGAACGTGCACATAGGCATCACAACCAAATACCTTGTGATTTTTAAGAGATGGTTTCTTACTAGTACATCCCTCATATGGAGTCTTTTCATCCAAGAAAAACATAGTGTCCACTACCTTTTCCCATAATTCCTATCCTAACTTGGCACCAATAAGCATGCTAGTTTCTTTCTCTATTAATGTCCTATTCATATTTTCTACAACTCCATTCTAATGAGGTGTATATGGGTCATCATTCTTCTACCTTACTATACTATTCTTCTTACAAAATTCGTCAAAGTGATTCCCATAGAATTTTCTACCATTATCTGTCCTTAACACCTTAATCTTCTTCTTTGTCTAATTTTCCACAAGACCCTTAAACTCTTTTAATTTACCAAAGAATTTATATTTCTTCCTGAGAAAGTAAATCTATGCATTCTTCGAACAATCATCTATAAATGAAAAATAATACTTAGATTTACTTAGTGATGGAACTGACATAGGTCCAAACACATCACTGTGCAACAACGATAATATTCTGTCTAAACACATAGAACCATAAGAGAATATTACTTGATTCTACTTCCCATATAAATAATCTTCACATAAATCAAAATCTAGAGAGAAAATAGACATACTTTCTACAATACTAATACCATGTAGTACTTGAAGTCCCTTCTCTCTAATATGTCCCAGTATTTGATGCCAAAACAAAGTATTTTCTCCAAATATTGTAGGAGTTTTTCCTTCTCCTGCTCCACTCTCAGGAATAATGGAACTATTGCACCCATCACTAATAGTGCTTCAACATCTTATACAAAATTCCAATTCCAACTCCCCTAAGCAATACCATTGCTCCTTGAAACATCTTGTAGATATCCTTTTCAAACACCATTTATACACTTGCATCACTCATCTTGCTTATAGAAATCAAATTTATGGACAATAATGGAATGTACATAATACTAGGGAGTGTTATAAGCCTGTCCCCCATGAGCTTCAACTTGATTTTTCCTCATATTATGATTATGGACATCAACTCATCTCATAAGAAAAAATCACCATCATTGAATCTTTGATACTCATAAAACCACTCCTTTTGAGGACTCATATGAAAGGATGTGTCTAGGTTGACCATCCATGCCTCACAATCTACATGTGTACTGAAAGAAGCCAAATACACATCCCATCCTTTGACTAATGAGGATTTTGCTTCTATGGAAGGGGCATCATCAAACCCATTCCATTTCTTTGCAATTTTGGATCTACAATCATTCTTGTAATGCCCTTCTTTTCCACATATCTAACATTATAAACTTTTATATAGAATTAGATCTTCCTATATATTTAGATCTCCCACTCATGGACTTACTTTATTTCTATTATGGGAATGTCCTCTTACATAAAAGGTATCTATGTTCTGGATTTCCATGTTTTTCCATCTCATCTCCTTCATTATCAAGGATGAAACTATGTCATTAAAACATAATTTACTTTCATTAGTACCTATAACAAGAAACAAAGTATACCATGAGTTTGGTAGAGAACATAACATATTGATACACTTATCTTCATCTAAAATCTTATTATCAACATATAATAGCTGACTTGCTATAGTGTAGGTCCATTATGACAAACAATGTCTGGGAAATTGTACCAACGCCAGAGAACAGATTAGTTGTGGTTTCGAGATGGATCTACAAGATCAAGTATGTTGCAGATGGTAGCGTAGACAAGTATAAGGCTAGGTTCATCGTGAAAGGATATGTGCAAAAGGAATGAATAGACTATGAAGAGACTTTTGCCCCAGTAGCTCGGTATACCTTTATTAGATCCATTATATCCCTTGCGACACAGATGGGATGGGAGATTCACCAAATGGATGTCAAGACAACATCCTTGAATAGGGTGATAGAAGAAGAGGTATATATCGGACAACTAGAAGGTTTTGAAACACATGAAAAGAGGACTCATGTGTGCAGATTGAAGAAAGCCTTGTATGGACAGAAACAAACACCTAGAGCTTGGTATGGTTGCTACTTACAATAGTTGGGATTCATAAAGAGTGATGTCGATCCCAATCTTTGTTATCGGTTATTAGAAGATGAGCCGTTAATTATGGTATTATATGTGGATGATCTATTTTTGACGGGATCATCCAAAATCATAGAGGATTGCAAGAAGAACCTAGAAAAAAAATTTGACATGAAGGATTTGGGGCTAATGCACTACTTTTTAGGATTGGAAGTTTGGCAGCAGGATGGTGAGTTCTTCCTTGCCAAGGTAGATATGCATCAAAAATTCTAAAAAGATTCAGAATGAAAGATTGTTGACCTATGGCTACGCCTATGATTACTAATTGGAAGAAAATAGATGCATTCAGAGACAAGAAAGTGGACCCCACCTTGTACAGACAACTCATTGGGTTGTTTATGTATCTGGTCAAAACTAGGCCAAACATATGTTATGCTGTAACACCCTTGGTCAGTTCATGGTGGAACCAAAAAGGGTGCATTGGGCAGTAGCAAAGCACATTCTCAGTTATGTGCAAGGAACAATCAATTTTGGATTATGATACACCAAGGGAAATGATATCGAATTGAGTGGATTCACTGATGTAGATTGGGTAGTAAGTTCAGTAGATAGGAAAAGTACCACTGGGTATTGCTTCAGTATTGGATTGGGGATGAACTCCTGGTGCAGTAAGAAGCAGAAGTTTGTAGCACTGAGCTCAATCAAAGTTGAGTATATGGAAGATAGCAAAGAAACATGTGAAGCTATATGGCTTAGGAAATTGCTTGTAAATCTATTCAGGAAGAGAATGGAAGTGACAAAAATATTTTGTGATAATCAAAGTTGTATCAAGGTCTCTGAAAATCTAGTGTTCCATGATCGCTCCAAACACATTGATATTCGGTGTCACTTTATTAGGCATTGTGTTCAGTGTGGGGTGGTACAATTGTAGTATACTCCCACAGGAAATCAGGTAGCAGATTTACACACTAAGGCTCTAGGAAGAACAAAGTTTGTTCAATTCCATGAACAAATGGGTATGTTGGAAAATCCCTTTCAATAACGTGATGCAACATTTGAGAGGGAGTTTTAGTACATATGCAATAGTGGTAGTAGCAGTAGCAGCACAATGTTGGTGGGAGCAACAGTGTGGAAAGGAGATGCTTCAGAGATAGAGTAACATGTAGTTCGACATTGTTGCTAGAGCACATTCCTCGCTAAGAGGGAGTGTTAGTTTTTGGTAGCATCAAATGTGATCTAGCCATGAAAATTGGTGGAGAGGCTAAGGCACATGAGTTCTAAAGAACCCAAAAACCATTTGGTGAAATTCCATCTGGATTGTATTTTATTAAGATAATTAATATTTTTAATGGGGTTCCTAAGTATAAACTTAGGAAAATTAAAGTATTAATGAGTATTAATCAAAATATGGGTGAGAATGTTCTAGAAAGTGTATCAAGTCTAGTTCTAATTGTTTATTTTGGGTAGCATAGGATGTTCTCTAGCTCCAAAATTTTGTGGAGGGGCTAAAATACATAAGATCTCCAGAACCATAAATAATCTGGAGAAATTCCACCTAGATTTAGAGTTATTAAAATAATTAATATTTTTAATGGGGTTCCTAAGTCTAAACTTAGGAAAATAAAAATATTAATGGGTATTAATAAAAATATGGGTGAGAAACTTCTAAGAGATGAGGATCAAGTCTATTTAATCTTAGCCATTGATTAGGGACTTAATCTCAATCGTTGAATTATCAACAGGAAAAGTATAAGAGAAGACTTGAGAGTCATTTGGATTCACACCGGGAAAATACTCAGTAACCCGAGGGAAATCGATTCTAAAGGAGAAGGAGTTCGCTTTCATAGGGAGAGTTGTAGGGTGAAGCAAGAGGAGGGCATCAGCATCAGTCAGAGACTGAGGAGCAGGTGACACAGAGAATTAGAGGGACAATGCAGAGGGAAGGTCAAAGAGACAGCGCAGCAAGGGATGTAGTCCTCATGCGGAAGTGATGTAGAGGTGATGCAGTGAAGGTTGAATGGTCTCTGGGGTGTCATAATTTCTCCAGAGCAAGGGGAAAAATTATCTCAGGTGTCTCTCTCAGAGGTATCTATATAATGTAAAATTGTTCCTTGTAAAGAGATTGTTGCTAAAGAATAATAAATAAATCCTCATTTGTTGCATTGGTTTTCCTACATTGGATTTTTCCGGGGACATGTTGTCAAAAAATAACAGTGTCCCTTTTGTGTTTGTCTCATTTATCATTTCATTTTATGATCTGTATGTCAGTGTAGTCTACATTAGTTTTTTTCTTCATTGTTTAAAATTAAATAACTTGTTGAATGAAATAACAAGTAGGAGATGATAAACCAGTGACTGCAGTAGGATTTTTGTTTGCATAGATTCAATTTTTTTCACAGGGTATTAAAGCATTGCAGATCATAGGATATTGAAGCCATCAACTAGGAGATCTAGCAAATTTGTTGTAGAGAGGCAACTGTCCGAAGTGACAGCATTGTTCTAGAGCCAAAGATGTAGAGGGAGAGTGACCCAGTACATAAGAGGTGATGCAGAGGCTCACGCAGTGCTTGCATCATCATTCTGAGCCAAGTGAGGGTGACATAGTAGCTAGGAGGATTCCATGCAGTAACTACATTAGCTATCTAGGCTAACGCAGAAATAGAGAGGGGCAGACCAGGCTCACGCAAAGCCACGTCATCTTTTTGAGCTAGGAAGGAGTGATGCAGTGGCTAGGAGGAGTTGATCTAGCTCACATAGTGACTACACAGAGCCTGAGGAGCTCAGATTCTTCAGTTTTTGGGGTATAGGGAGAAGTGCATATAATATCTGAGGTGTTGGTGGGACGTTGTTGCTGTTGGTGCAAAACAGTGCCTGAGGACACTAAACCAAGGTAGAGGGAGTCACTCCCTTAGTAGATTTCTTGCCAAAGAAATCTAGATCCGGGTTGCTGAGTAGCAGTAAAGTAGGGGTGATTCGACATTATTTGGTGGAAGGATTTCCGTGAAGGAAATTAGGACTCAGAGGGAGTCTAGAGGAAACTTGTTCCTTAGAGGGTTTCTAGATCCAAGTTTTGTTGGGCATCAACGAAAGAGGGAGAAGAGAACTTGTTAGAAACTCATTTAATTAGAGATGGAAGTTAATGGACTGAGGGATCAAGACAGATTGGATGGAGCATCAAACTTTGTCATATGGAAGACAAGGATAATGGCAATCCTGGACAAGAATCACATCAAGGATTATGCCTTGAAAGTGGTGGTTGTACCAGTCGATGTTGATCCTCTCAAGAAATATGAGGAGGCTCAAGCGAAGGTGAACTGCATGATCCTGGATAGGGTCAAGGATCATGTGATCCCTAATATTGCTTAAAAGGAAACAACAAGGGAGATGTGGGAGGCATTTACCACCTTGTATGAGGGAACTTCTGTTCAATGGAAGATGTTTCTTGAGAACCAACTAAGATAGTATCAGATGCAGAAGGGAGAAGAAATTGATCCCTTCCTTTTTAGGTTGCAAGGGATTCGAGACTAGCTGAATTTCATGGGGTCTACACCAGATCCTGAGTTCATGATCAGGACTTCCCTGAATGCAATCACTAAAGACTAGGAGACCTTTTTCCAGAGCATCTTGGGTAGGCTTCTTTGTTAAATTGGAAAGTAGGGCCAAACTTCATGTGGGTCAACTTATTCATGGCTAATACTATTTTTATTAGATTCCTCTCATCGAGAGGTGTAGGATTGATCTAAATATCATCCGATTTTGATAAGTATTTATGGAGATATGAATATATTTTGATTATGGAATTATTATCAAGCCGACCTAAAACTCATGTAGGCTCAGAAGTCCAACAGTGGCATCTATTCAAACATCATCAGTTGTGTATAAATACAAGAGTACTTTTCCTCATTTGCACTCACTCATCTCATCACATCTCTCTCTCTCACTCCTGCACAGAAAATAGGGTCTTCTCTACTGCGCAAAAAAGGTCTCTCTCTCACACATGTGGAAGGAAGCTGCTAAAACTGAAGCTGCAACTGCAGATCCAAAGTTTGACCAGTGTGGATCATCAAACCTCCTCTTCTGAACTACACTATAGGTTCATCTGAACCTCCTCTGAAGGCTGCAATTTTTGGTGGTGGAATCAAGTCGATTTGACGGTCGGTTTGCGAGATATCAATTGCCCTAGTTCGAAGGAAGTTGCTGAAACTAAAGCTGCAACTGCAGATCCAAAGTTTGACCAGCGTGTACCATCAAACCTCCTCTTCTAAATTGTGCTATAGGTTCATCTGAACCTCCTCTGAAGGCTGCAACTTTTGGTGGTGGAATCAAGTCGATCCGACAGTCGGTTTGTGAGATATCGACTGCCCTAGTTTGAAGGAAGCTGTTGAAAGAAGTTGCAACTGTGGATCCAAAGTTTGACCAGCGTGGACCATCAAACCTCCTCTTATGAACTGCATTGTAGGTTCATCTAAACCTCCTCTGAAGGTTGCAACTTTTGGTGGTGGAATCTAGCCAATCCAATGGTCGATTTGTGAGATATTGACTGCCCTAGTTTTGATTATGAAGCCGCCAATGCTGATGCTGCTAATCTAGTGTTTGATATTGTTGATATAAATCAGATTTATTGTACTATTTCTCTCTGCTGAATTATTGAAGATAAAAGAAGATTTAATCAAAGGGTTTCCCCACACATTGTGGGGTTTGTCCCTGGCTAGCCACCACATCTTGTGTCTCTTGTCTTGGCTTTTTTTCTGTCAATCGCTTAATGTTATATCTGCACTTTACTTTATGTACATGTGATTGCTAATCTATGGAATATAATAAGAAAAAGAAGTAAACTGTTATAAGCATAGAACATACCATAACTTAACATGGTATCAAAGCTGAGGTGAAGACAAAGCCCAAGCAAGAGCAATCACCGAAGAGAAGATAGGCAAGGCTATCCTAGAAGAACAAGGAGTGTCAGACCATGAGAGAGGCAATATTTTTGAGCCTCCATCAAATGCATCCACTACTACCAGGTACAAATGGAAAATCGGAGAATTCAAAACAAAGAAGATCATCCGAGACTCTATCGATAAGCACTTGGTGGCCTACATCTCTGACCTGAACACCTCTAAGGAAATCTACGGTAGACTGGTGAGTTTATTTAAATTTAATGATGCAAATCAAGTTTTGTTTCTTAGAAATAAGCTGAGGGAAATCAAGAAGGGTAAAGATGAGAGTATGCAAGCATACTTCTTAAGAATCACTGAGATCAAGAACGAACTCCTATCTATTGGGGAGACTATTACTGATAGGGAAATGGCACTAACGACTCTTGGAGGATTACCATCCGAATGGTATGTGTTTAGTACTACTCTTCTGAACAATAATGTAATTCCTGGTTTCGAGGAGTTGATGGCTAGATGCATTCAAGAAGAAACAAGGGTAGAAGAGCAAGAAATGCCCTTGCCTAAAGGTCCTCCTGCTGCCTTTTCTTCTCATGCTAAGAAAAGAAATAATTCTGAGTCTAAATCGAAAAGAAAGGTTGGACCTAAGGGTGGAAGAAAAGGACGATGTTACATTTGCAATAAAGCAGGTCACTATGCAAGGGAATGCCCTGATAGAAAGGACTCTCACCGTAACGATGATCAAAATCCCTCTCGTGGTAATCTAAGGGATGGAAAATTCAATAGAAAAGGTAAAAGGAATGCTGGAAATCAAGAAAGAGGACAACCATTCAAGAAGGCTAGAAATTCCATGATATATTAAATGCACCTAACCTCTGAAAGAACCTAGTGTCCATCTCAACAATGGAATACAAAGGCTACAAGGTAACCTTCAGTGATGTCAAGGTACGTGTATCGAAAATAATATTAAAGATTCCTTTACTCTTGGGTTTTGTGTTGATTCATTACATCAGGTCAATGAAAGTCAGGTAAGTTTCATGTCTTATGACACATCTCTTCAGTCCGAACTTTGGCATTAAAGGCTTGCCCACCTTCATTACAAAGATCTACCCAATGTAAGACATATGGTAACAGGGATGCCCGAATTTCGAGTAGAAAAAGAAGGTGTATGTCCGGGATGTGCCGAAGGAAAGCTTAAAATGGGACCATTCCCCTCAAGCCGAAGCAAGACCTTCGATATATTACAGTTGGTTACCTCAGGCATACCTGAGGTTGGCATTAAGAGGGAGACTACTACACCACATACTCCAGAGCAGAATGGTGTGGCACCGTACGTGGAAGTTGTCTCTATGGGTAGATGATGTAACAATGCCTGATATGGAAGAACCAATGGATCCTATTTATCCACCCGAGCCTTCCTCTTCTAGGAAGAGGCCTTCATGGCTTAGGGGGATACTTGATAATGCTAAAAGACATGTTGCATCTCGAGGAACCTTCCATGAAAGTAAGAAACCCAACAAGTATCAGGGATACTTGACCAGTATGAGCACAATCATACAAAATAAGCCTTCATCATTCTCAAATGTCGTCAAGCATCAAGTATGGAAGGATGCTATGACCATTATGGAGAATGATGTTTGGGAAGTAGTTCCCAGACCCCAGGACAAGAAAATTGTTACCTCAAAATAGCTTCACAAGATAACGCTGCAACAAATGGAAGTACGAAATAGTATAAGGCTCGTTTTGTTGCTCGTGGTTTCTCCCAGAAGGAAGGTATATACTATGATGTGATATTTGCACCTGTTACTAGATATACAACCATCCACTTGATCATATCCCTTGTGGCTTCACAAGGATGGAACCTACATCAGATGGATGCCAAGACCGCATTCTTGCACGGTTTGATCAAAGAAGAGGGCTATGTGGAGCAACCTGAAGGATTTGAGATTTATGATTGAAAATCTCATGTACGCAGGTTAAAGAAGGCTCTCTATGGGCTGAAGCAAGCACCCCGAGCATGGTATGAGAGGATCGATAGCTACTTGATGAAGCTGGGATTCAC
>APFE030898268.1:29484-57195 GCA_000404065.3 Pinus taeda
TCTGATTTGAGGATATCCTAAAAGAAGATCAAACTTGGTGAAGTAAATTGATCCATGGAATTCATCCAATAATTCATCAATGATAGGAATGGGAATTTATCTTTAATAGTGAGCTTGTTGAGCTCCCTATAATCTAGACACATGCGCCATGATCCATCCTTCTTGTGCACCAATACTACTGGAGCAGAGAAATAATTTTGACTAGGTTGAATTATACCATCCTCTAGCATTTCTGCAACCATACGTTCAATTTCACTCTTTCGGGCATAGGGATATCTGTACAGCCTGATGTTTGGAGGAACACTTCCTGGAATCAAATGAATAGTATGATCATGATCACGAATAGGTGGGAGGCCTTTGGGAGTCTCAAATGCCTTGGAATGATTGTCCATGACCTTTTGGAGATCTGGAGAAATAGATGATTTCGATGTGGGAACCTCTAGCGAACTTAATTGTGCAATTATGCCTCGTTGTTCCTTCTTTAGAAGCTTTGTCATACTATTAGAGCTTATTATCTTTCCCGGTTTCCCTACAATACCCCTTAATTCAACTTCCTTTCCTTCTGCACAAAATTTCATGAAGAGTTCTTGAAAATTAAAATCTATTGTACCCAAGGATTGTAGCCATTAGACTCCTAGTACAACATCAGCACCACCCATTGGAATGGAAAGCATTGGGTTATTCAATAAATATTCTCCCATGGATAACTTGATATTATGGCACTTTCCAAAGCAATTTATGGTTCCTCCACTTGCAACCATCACTTGACACTCTGGTGCTGGATATAGGAATCAATTCAGTTCCTTGGCTACCTTACAATGAATAAAAATATGGATACTTCCCGAATCAATCAACACTATTACCTTTTTCTTCTTGATATGTCCTTCTACCTTGATGGTTTGAGGAGTGGTAATTCCAGCCAATGCATTACAAGATATGGTAGGATTCATTCTTCTTTATCTAGGATTTTTTCTTGTAGTATATCCTCTTCTTTTGACCTTTCTTGCTCCTTTTCTTCTTCCTCTTCACAATCTATGTAGAATAATTTCTTCTCAGCACACTTATGACCTTTAGTGTATTTGCTATCACAACTGTAACAAAGCCCTTTTGCTCTTTTTTCTCCTCTTCCAATTGTTGTGGTGTCAACCTTGTAGGTTGTGGAAGGCTAGGGGCAACAACACTTCCATCTTTATAGTTGTGAGTGGTAGGCTTCCTGGTTGCCATAATTTTACTTTCTATTTTTCTTGCTCACCTGAATGTCTTCTCCAATGAATTAGGTTCGCAAAGGCGAACCTCATGTTGCATATTATCCTTTAAAGTTGCTATGAACACATCAATCCTATGCTCCTCTGGAATATCTTTTACCCTTATGTTCAATTTTTGGAAGTCCTCAATGTGCTCCATCATTGAGCCCTTTTGTTTGAGATTTATCAATTGGCTAAAAAAGGTGTTGCTTTTTGTATCCTCATAATGTACTATCATTTCTTCCGTAAAAATTGCGCAAGTGACAATTCGTTTACGAGAGAAAAGCCATCGATACCATACAAACTGATTTGGTTCCAAATATAAAGTTGCAATACGTACCTTTTGTGCGTTTTGCACATTATGGAGATCGAAAAATTGCTTCATTTGTAGTATCCATGTTCCGGGATCCTTGCCATCAAACTTCCTCATATCAATTTTTGGAACATGGTGGGTCTTCAATCCAACATTAGAGTCTATGAAATCATGATTAACATTTCTTTTTTTCTCATCATGAGTTTCCTTTACTGCCCTTTCACAATTAGTAACCATTTCTTGCAGCAACTTATTCAAATTTATCTTCAATTCTTCCATCTTATTATGCATGCCATTCATCTTAGCCTCCATGCCATCCATCTTAGCTTCCATGCTATCCATATTAACTTGCACGCCATTCATATTAGCTTCCATGCCATTCATCTTGGCTTTAGTTATCTTTTGTGAGAGTGAAATTTGTTGTACTTGGTCTTGTAATTTTGATATATCATGTTGCATTTCTTCCTCTTCTTCACGAGTCATGCTAGAGCTTTCAGGTTGCTTACTAGTTGTTTCCATTTTATTTCTTTGGGGCATCAATTAATGCTAATAATTCTTCACTATTCCCTTTGAATTGATTCAAACTAATTTTTCAAACCAATCTTATGCAAAATTTAAAAAAACTACACACTTTTTTTCACTTTGTAAGAGCTCAATATTGATCTGTTGTATCTCTATAACTGCGGATCTTGAATATTTAAAATCACGTCCTGTAGTAGCCCTTTGAGTCCTCTTTCTAACCCCGCAAGTATGATCAAGATTGGATTCTCCAAGGAAGCGTTATGTCAAATCTCCCACGGTGACCTAATTATACTGACCCAACAAAAATACCAGTTCAGTTCACTGAGTCATGACTGACTCGGTTGAGTTATTGCATGACTCGGCCGAGTCAGTCATGACTCAGTCAACTCGGTTGTTTCCACAATAACTCGGCCGAGTCACTAACTGCGGCATGTAACTCTAAAAAAAATGTGATTTCGCATATTTGAAAAAAAAAAATAAGTCTTAGCTGAGTGTTGGGGACTCCAAGGTTTTTTATAAATTAGTTGAATGCTATTTGGGGTCCATTCCCCTCTCCCAAACCCTATTTAACACACTCAAATTCTCTCATTCTCTCACAACGATCTCATGCATTTGAGTGAGAACTTCAGTGAGAGTTAGTGAGCAGTTCTTGAGTTTGTTTTCGGAGCAGTAGTGAGGAGTCTTGGGCAAGCATTGTAGCTGGAGTGAGGAGCTTCTTGGGCAGCCATTTGGAGCAGAATTGAGGAGTTGATTCTTGGAGCAAGCTTGAGGATGCAGTTTGTGCCTGGAGGTATTTTTTTTCACCTCTACAAATATGTTTTTGCTTATTAAATTTTAGGTGCATATCTAGAAAGCCTAGAGAGTGTTTTTTGTGAAAGAAATGAACATTGAATCAATGTAATTTTTTTTTCATTTTCAAATTGTTTGCTTTCATTTCCTAGTCAAAAAATGGCACCTAGAGCGAGAGATCCTGCTTGGGCATATGTTGAAATGGTTGATAGTCAAATGCATTGCAAATTTTGCCATAGGAAAATTAAGGTCCTGGGGGCATTAATAGGCTGAAACAACACTTGGCAGGGATTAGCGGCCAAATTACTCCATGTACCTCACCAGAAATTGGGGAGATTAGGAAGTAATCGTTGGCCAGCTTTGAGAAGTTTAAAGAAGATAAGGCTAGGCAAAGAGAGTTAGACGCTGAAATTGGGAGGAAGTGGGAGATACAAAAAATGATGGCTACCAACCCCAATTATGATTTTGAGGGTTCTTCCTCTATCCCTCATACTGATGCATCCAACCCTTTCCGATATGTTCCTTCCTCTTTTGGTTTTGTTCAAGATAAGGGTAAGGGTAGAATCAAAAAGGGTGATATGACTATCAAAAGTTATTTCACTCCCTCTTCTCCATTAGATGCACATGGTCCTCAAGCTAGTAAAAGTAAAATGCAACCCACTTTAGATGACCATTGGAAGAATGAATTGAGGGAAACTGCTTGTGAATACATAGCTAGATGGTGGTATGATGCTGATATTCCCTTCATTGCTTCCTGTTCACCATATTATGAGCCTATGTTTGATGCCATACATGCTGCTGGAAAAGGCTTAAAAGGCCCTACTATGCATGAGCTAAGGGGTATCGTTTGCAGAAAGAAATTGACTCCATTAATGAGTATTTGAAAGATTTCAAGGACTCATGGGCAAGAACAGGATGTACCATCATGTCAGATGGATGGACTGATCAAAGAAACCGTACCATCATAAACTTTCTTGTCTTTTGCCCACGAGGAACCATGTTTTTAAAATCAGTTGATGCATTTGATAAGGTAAAAGATGGGCAATTGTTGTTTCAGCTATTGGATTAGGTTGTTGAGGAGGTGGGGGTGGCTAATGTTGTTCAAGTCATCACAGATAATGCCTCTAACTATGTTCTTGCTGGTAAACTGTTAGAGGAAAAACACAAGACCATCTTTTGGACCCCATGTGTTGCGCATTGCATAGACCTCATGCTTGAGGATATTGGAAAAATAGATTCGGTCAAAAACACTGTAGATCATGCCAAAAGAATAACAAAATGTATCTACAATCATTCATTGATTTTGAGCCTCATGAGGAAACACACTGGGGGCAAGGATATTATTACGCCTGCCATCACTAGATTTGCTACTCATTTTTTGACATTGCAATCTATGCTTTCCCAAAATAGAAACTTACAAAAGATGTTTTCCAGTGTTGAATGGAAACAAAGCAATTGGTCTAACAAACCAGAAGGCAAAGAATTGAAAAAGAAAGTTAATGAAGAAACTTTTTGGAGAAAGGCAGCAGAGATTGTGAATCTTGCTGAGCCACTGGTTAAGGTGTTGCAGTTGGTGGATGGGGAAAGGTTGGCTATGGACTTCATTTATGAGGCTATGGATCAAGCAAAGGAGAGGGCATAGAAGCATAGAGTGGCTAAGTATGGGCCCATTTGGGTAATCATTAATGGAAGATGGAACAGTCAACTCCATCGCCCTATACATGCAGCTGGGTATTTTTTGAACCCACGGTATCATTATAAAGCTAACAAGTTAGGAGCTTTGGGGGGGAGGTCAGAGATGGACTGATTGATTACATTGATTGCATGATCCCACTGGAGTTTGATCAGTTGGAGATACACCAACAGGTCACAACCTTCAGCAATGCCTCGGGTACCTTTGGGAATAAATTAGCAAAGATTGCAAGAGAAGCAGATGAACTAGGTAAACAAAAATTTCAATTTTCAAATTCTTAATAGTTTTAATTTTTTTTTTTAAATTTTGTTAAATCGTTTATAATTTGAAAGTTGGATATAATTTTTAATTTTGTTGAGCTAACTCATTACACTCCTATGTATTTTGCAGCACAATGGTAGGAGGCTTTTGGTGGCCATTGTCCTGAATTGCAGAAGTTTGCAATTCGTATTTTGAGTCAAACTTGAAGTGCTACTGGGTGTGAGCGCAATTGGTCTGTTTTTTAGAGGATTCACACAAAGAAGAGAAATTTTTTGGATAAAAAATGATTAAATGATATAGTCTATGTCCAATACAACCTCTGACTCAAACGAAACCAATTGCTAAACAAAAGACCTGATTTAGATCCCATTGTGTTGGAAGACATTAATCCAACATCAGATTGGGTAGTGGAGAGTCATCCAGCAGAGTTTGATCCTGATGAGGATCTTGATTTAGATTTAGCTATCGAGGCATTAGTTGAACATGATGTTCAGTTGAATGTAGATCCTAATCCACTTGTACTACCAGCCTCAGTCTCACAGCCAGCAAGGACTCCAGTTGCAGGCACTTCCTCTGCTCAGCCACAACAGAAGCGTAGATGCATACCTTCTCTATCTCAGCTTGCATCTGCTGCAGTTGCACAACCTGCTAGTGGTACCACTTCTATAGTTGCAGTCGGAGATGATGATGATGAGGAGGAGCCATGGGGCCCCCTGTCTAACTCTGATGATGATCCAAAGATTGATCAACATGATCTTGGCTCCTCTGGCAGTAGTTACCAGCCAGTAGTACTGGAGTCTGGTCACAGTTTACTTTTGTTGTAGAGGCCATTTCTATCCTCCTTGGTTATGTGTTTTTTGTTTTGATTCTTTGATCATGTACAGTTGACTATGTATTGCCATTGGACAGTGCACTGGATGCCATTTTGATATAATGTATATATTCATGAGCCTACTTTGATCATATGTTGTCTTCCATCTATATTATAATGCTGTGTGTTTGGAAACATGAATAAAAATCTTTAAAATTATGTTTTTTTATAAAAAAATAAATATTTAATGTATTTTTTACGATGACCGAGTCATTGAAATCAGTCGGCCGAGTCGATACCAAGTCGGATTCGGAGTCGATCATCGGCCGAGTCAGAGTCCAAGCTAGAGTTTTAAAACATTGCCTGATTATAGACTAGTTCAGTAGAGCGAACTTGTATGAAGTTCCATTTATCACTATTTCGACCTTAGTATCTAAAACTGATATACAAAAAACTACCAGTCATCCTCTTTCTGAAAATTCTTACGAAATTTCAATCTGATGCTCAAAGAAAAAGTTATGATGATCTTCCCCAGGTCACATGTTTGTAATGTAATTCGGGAGTCTACAAAAACCTTAACTTCCTCAAATCATATCTCCGAAAATATAGCAAGACAAGCTCTGAAATTTGGGCCCGAAGTTCAGAACGATTTCAAATCAAATGGGTTTTTTTTTATCTTTTGAAATGTCACAGAAAAAAAGTTATAGCGAAAATTCCACGATGACTTGTTTGGAGCAGTGAAACCCTAGAATCCAAAGCTCTGATACCAAATGTTATAAAACCAACTCACAAAAAGATATAAAAGATAGATCAACACCTTATAATTCAACCTCTTCAAGGGGGAAACCTCCTTTACATTACACAAATGAACAATTCTTGGATGATACAAATGACTAAACTCCCTTCTATATATAGGAGTCTAAGGGGTCACAATATAATCAAGTCGACATAACAGTAATAACATAAGGGCACAACAATAACAATAATGGGTTCCTATGGGGCACACAAATAACAATATGGGGACAATAGGGGCACAATAATAACAATAAGGGCTATAATGACAATAGTAATTGGGGAATCACTAGTATTATAGGGACCTAACAGAGGGAGAGTTGAAGGGTGAAGGAAGAGGAGGGCATTAGCACCAGTTAGATACTAAGGAGGAGGTGATGCATAGAATCATATGGACAACACAGAGGAAAGATCAGAGAGACAACGCAACAAGGGACACAATCCTCACATAGGCCTCATGCAAAAGTGATATAGTGGTGATGCAGTGAAGGCTGAAGTGTCTCCCAGGTGTAAGAATTTCTCCAGAGCAAGGGGAAAAGTTATCTCAGGTGTCTCTATGTTCTGTAAAATCATTCCTTGTAAAGAGATTGTTGCTAAAGAATAATAAATAAACCCTCATCTACTGCACCAGTTTTTCTGCATTGGGTTTTTTCAGGGTTGCGTTGTCCAAAAATAACAGTGTACCTTGTGTGTTTGTCTCATTTATCATTTTAGTTTATGATCTGTATGTCAGTGTAGGATGCAGTAGTGTTTTTCATCATCGTTTAAAATTAAATAACTTGTTGAATGAAACAACAAGTAGGAGATGATAAACCAGTGACTGCAGTAGGATTTCTATGTTTATAGATTTAAAAATTTCACATGGTATCAGAGCATTGCAGATCATAGGATACTGAAGCCTTTTGTTGCACGAAAATTGTCACTTTGACATTCTACAATCAATATGAGTCTATCACCACTCATACTTACCTCCTTTGCAAGTCTTAAACCCCAGTTCTTCATATCAAGCTTTGAAAATAAGAGAAAGTCCTTAAAAATCTCTAAAACTCTGGTTTCGCACTTTCTCTTAGCATTACCTGCAGTACCACACCCATTGGTCATGTCCCCTGTGCACCTGACCACTCTGTCTCTGTGTTATGGGTGCGAACCCCTATAAAAGTTAAAAAGGCGCAAATACATTCTTAAAAACTCACTTTGAGTCAATTCTGGAAGCTTCGAGAGGGAATCTTGAGCTGGCAAGTTTGCTCCTTGAGGGTTCATGCATCCCATTCCTTAAGGAGCTAACCCCTTGATGTGAGGAACTTATCCCTTTGAAGGAGGACTCTATCCCTTCAATGGTGGACTTGTAACCTCCTTCCCTTGCACTATAAAATGAAGCATTGGGCTAGTTACTTGAGAGGTTGAAAGCTAAATATTTTTGAGGGTAAATGCTGTTGGAACTTAGTCTTCCTAATTGAGCTTTTGAGAGGAGAGAATACCTACCTTTTGATCTCATTTGGAAGAGAGTGAGGCTTGTCAAAGTAGAGGACATTCCTGTTTGGACCCTGGGAAGAGCTTGTACAGCGTCAAGGCACCAAGGTTGTAAAGTTCTTCTTTTTCAAAATTAATACAATCAAGTTTATTTTTCTCAATAAGTTGTGTCTTATGGTCTATTTCATGGATTCCTTGATCACTATGATGAACATGATTTGTTATATTAGCTATGCAGGTGTTCTTTGTTGTGTGCTTGTTTGTGTTTGCAGGTTATTAAAAGGAAACTCTTTGAAGCTGTTGGAGCAAGGCTGCCACAAACTAGCGTTGGACTTAAGGTAGGTCTAAAACACCTCTTAGTTTTTATTAATGAATCACAATATGTTTAGAGAAAAGTAGATTTGCTTGTCCTGCTTGTTGCTAGATATCAATTGATACTAGGGAGATCGATCTTGTCCACAAGAACAATTTATCCGGCCAACAAATTGGAGACTCCGCTGGGGACGGGATTTGATTGTTTAAATTTTTCCTTTGTCTTTGACTTGAGAAACTCGATTTTTGTTTCTAGTTTTTGCTTGATGTGTGTGGGATTGCGTAGTTTTTAGATCCTGGATTGGTTTTTAGAAATTTTTACGAGGACCGCACGTTTTGTTCATGTTACAGTGAGAACCTCTCCACACTGTTACTTCACTGCACAAAGCGGTACAGCACCTGGTTTTACTGGGGGCCTGCGGACCCTGTCAAAATTTTTGAAAAGCCTAAAATATTTTTGTCCAGTTAGGTTTAGGTTCTTTTTATTACTTTTAGTCTCTGCTCAGATTTGCATATATCCTGTCAAAATTCTCTCATGAGTAAGTTCTATTGGTGTTTTGCTTTGGATGAATTTCTAGAAGTTTTGCATGCTTGGATTGGTCTTCACTCGGTCTTTGTAGTGACTTAAAGCTTAGAAGCCTAAGAAACCTTAGATCACCCTGGAATCTTTTATCTTCTTGATAAGTTTGGCTGGTTTGTGAGATCTTCCTTTGGTGAGAAATAGATTTCGTTTCTCTTTGCAAATCTTTGAACGAACTTGGTCATAAGTTGTAAATTTCATTTTTTATAAAGAAAACATAGCTGGGTGTTTTTGATTGATTTGTTTTTCTGAATGAATTAATCCTAAGTTTGTTGAATAACTAAGTAAAAACATCCTCAAAAACATTTGAAGCTTTTATTTCAATTAGTTTTTAGAAGTTATATCTCAAGATTAGATTTTTCATAGTTTTGAGTGTGTTTTCTAGAAATTTTAGTTTCTCTTTTGAAAAAATTGTTTTCTGCAATTTTGAGTGTTGAAAAGAAAAGGGATTTATTTTGTGAGCATAATTAGTAGCTTCTTTTTGAGTGTATTGAAAAAGACAAAAGTTTTTCTTTTCGGTTATATGTTGAAGGAAAGATTTTTTTTTCAAGAAATTGCATTCTCAACTCTTCCTTTAGCTAGAGATTCATTGAAAAGGAAAATAATTTTTTATCATCTTAGGTGCATTTTTTAGTGTTTTTTGGAGTCGAGTCTTCACACCACAAAGTTTCATCTCCATACCTTTTGACTTAAGAAACAACCAATAAAAATAACGATTAATTAAAAATCATCTAGCAATCTTTTTATTTCTAGGGCTCTTATCGCCAACAAAGCTTAGGCTAGTGTCTTGGAATATGTTTTAGTTAACTCTCCAAGACAGTAAAACAAACAAGTAGTCGATCTTGTGGTAGGAAAAATTCCAATTGTTGCATGTATGCTCTGGGAAGCTCCTCCTATCATATCTAAACCAGTGAGGTAATCAATCCTTCCTCCTTGGGCACGATAGCAGATATACACGTATTAAAATCGGTAAACCTCGGATTGACCATTATCGAGGAGCCTAGGGTCACTTGTTGGTAAACCTTGGATTATTTCAAGGAGCCTTCGAGGGGATTGAGCTTTGTTACTCTTCCCTTGTGTGTGTATCAGATCGTAGACTGTTCCCCCAGGTATATTTGTTTCTGTTGGTAACCTTAGTGGCCATAATCTATAGGATTCTTTCCTAAGGTGACGGTGGAGGGAAGATCCCACTGTACCTGGAGCAGACGTCGAATAGACTCACTTGGACTCTCTGGGAGGTTATCTTCACTCGAGATGGTTTTGTGAAGAAACTTGTGCCAGTTTGTTTCATTAAGCAGGTTGTCGGGGTAATTGTTCCAACCGCCATTTCTGTATTGAATTCTGCGATGTTGGATTTCATCACCAACTAGTGTTTTCGGTATGGAAAGTTATTGTTTATGTGTGGTTTGACCTCTTAGATTATTAGGTGTGTGATTCAATTGTTTGGTTCTTTAGAGACTTTAGGTAGTTTTATTGAGATTTTCTTTGTTTTCGTGTGAATTAATTAATTAATTAATCGTGGCTGAATTACTGAGACAATCCCGTAGACTTCGAGGGCAGCCTCCCAAATATACACCAAGTCAGCTTGAAGGGCTAAGAGCTCTTGTCACACCTAGTGAAAGTAGAGTTGGGTCACCAGAGGCCGGGGAATCATCTTTAATTATTCACCTTGATTACCAAGTTCCAGCAACATAATATATTTCTGAACCAATTTCATTTTCCAAAGTTACTGGTAGTATTTCTTCTACTAGTGAATTAGTTGAGGAACCTGAAATTTCTGAACCTGAAACTCAACCTGCTGCTACTCCATCCTCAGGATTTGTTTCTCCAGTTTCTAGTGGTCCTAGTTCACCCAGGGTAGGAAGTGTCATTACTCAAAATCTTCCTTCTGGACTCATTTCTATTGAAGAACTTATTAGCCCGGACGAAGATATATATCTCCCTGAAAATCAACCAACTTTAGAACTTAGGGAGCGTGAATCAATCTTTTACAATCCTTTTCGAAGTGACGCTTGGTACATATCTTTGACGAACTTTTTAGAAAATTTGGGTCTCGCTGCTTCACCACCTCATATTCCTTTTCATCCTAGGCCTAGGGGTTATTATCCTCCTTCGAATATGTCAAACCGGTCATCCATGTTTTCCCAAAATCCGGAAACATTTTTAAATGGTGGTCCTTCTGTTCCTTCTGGGTATCAGTCAATTTCTGGTACTTTTTCAGGAGCGTCTCCTCAACCCATCGAACATGGGGTACCAACTGGTAATAACGGAACTCCACCATTGAGCGTAGAAGAAATTCTTATGATGTCTGGTGCTATTCCAAATCTGCAACCTCAAGGTAGTCAGATACCGCCTGGGGGGCAACCTTAAGGTAGTCAGATACTGCCTGGAGGGCAACCTCAAGGCAGTCAAATACCGCTTGGGGGGTAACCTCAAGGTAGTCAAATACCTCCTGGGGGGCAACCTCAAGGACAATACATACCTCAGGGACAGTACATGCCTCAAGGTCAACCCCAGACTCAATATATGCCTCAAAGTCAACCGCAGACTTAGTATATGCCTCAAGGTCAACCCCAGTATCAATATATACCTCAAGGTCAACCCCAGTTTCAGTACGTGCCTCAAGGTTATCAATCTCAATGTCAGTACCCATCTCAAGGTTTCCAACCACCTTCTGGTCAACCATTTGTTCAAGGAGCTGGAAATGTACCTTTCAATTATCAGTCCTACACTCAACCTGGTTATGGCCCTCCATATGCTCAACCTGTTATGGGTCCTTACCCCGGAATGAATATGGTGTGGGATCCATCTCAAACTCAACAGATTTTGCAACCCAATGTGCAATTGTCATCTCAACCTAGACAACCTTTGGTTTCTGGTTCAACCCAACAACCCGTCTAGCCTACTATTCAAACTTCTGCACTTGGTGTAGCTCATCAGTCTGGGCCTAGTTAGCCTCGAACTCCGCCTCAAATGACTGCTACAACTACTGCAGCTTCTGTTCAATCTACCCCACCTACTTCTGGAGTATCAACAGATCTGGTTTCTACTGTTCCTATATCAACTTCTTAGACCTCTTTACCCTAGTCTGGACCTACAATTCAGACTTCGGTTCAGATGCCTGTACGTCAACCTGGTCCAAGTGCTGTTGTCACAAGTCAACCACAATTCACTTCTCAACCGTACCAGGGATAGTATCAATAAGGTCCTGCTGTGCAAAACCCAGTTTATCAGTATTAATCGTACCTTGGGTATACATATCAACAACCTCAACCTCAACCACCCCAGTTTGGTCCGGTTAATCCTAGTTTTCTGGGAGGATATAATATTCCCAATGCAAATCCAATTCCAGGTTATCCTGGATATCCTCCTCCTGGAGCTGGTCTTGTGACCCAAGGTTTTTGAGACCCTAACCGTCAGTTACCATTTATCGCAACTTTGGATTTACCTGACTTGTTGCGCCTTATGAACGATCCAATTTATTATCTTCCGTATTGGCCGCCAATGCCTAATAAGTTTCCCAATGACATCCCAAAGTTTGAGGGTAAACCAGGAGAGGATCTGTCGAATCATGTGATGACTTATCACCTCTGGTGTGCATCAAATTCCATTATAGATGATTCAATTTGCTTACGACTTTTTCAACGCACTCTAATTGGTCTCGCGGCTAAGTGGTACATTGAGTTGCCACGAAGCTCTTTTTATAATTTTAGTCAGTTAGCTACTTCATTCTTAACTCATTTTCAATTGCCTGTCAGATATGACAATGGCACAGAATTATTAACTTCATTAAAATAGTCAACACCTACATATATTTCAGACCATATTCATGAATGGCGACGTCGACGACGTTTAGTGAAAGTTTTTATCCCGAATCAAATTTTGGCAGAATGGTTTGTTAAATCATTATTACCTAAAATCACTGAGGATGTAGTTAAGGGAGGAGTAGTTACTGAAGAGCAAGTAATTGCTCAGGCTCAATACCTTGACCTTGTTTATACGCAGTCAGGTACTTTACACGAAAAAATCCCCGATCTTCCCAAACAAAATCAAATAACTGTAACTCCTTCAGGGTCTCATGCTGCTGACGGTATGATTGGTTCAGTTAGTACCAAGAGTAAGAAGAAATCTGCAAAGAATTCTTATCCTATTATAACTTTACCAGATTCCCCGACAAGAGAAGCTTCCACTGAAGTTCCTGCCGATATTCATGTCGTAGAATCTTCTACGGCCAAATCAAAATCCGGCGGTAAAAAGAAAGGGAAGAAGAAAAATAAACAAAACGCAAAAGAGAAACGAGAAAAAACTGAATCTACTGACGAGAAACGTAAACCTCACTATCCTTGTCTCATTTGTGACGAGGAACACTTTACAAGAGATTGTCCACATCGAGCTGAGGTTTCGAAAATCGTCAAAGGTTCTCAAATGCCTGTTGTCTTGAAGGATCCTTTTCCTAGTCAGATAGTAAGATGACAGGTTCTTCCTCAAATGCCTCAGAAGAACCAATTATGATGATGTCCCATGTCAGGATTGCGACGCGATCGCAAGATTATGGTAGTAAGAATCCTGTTGGTGGTAAGGAACTAGAATCTTCTAGTTCAAACCCATCAACTTCAACTCCTCCTGGTTCTGATCCACTATAGATCGAGAAACCTAATCCAGACTTAGTAATCAAACTGCCTGCTAAAGGTATACTTCGGAATTCATCTTTCAATCCACATGCGAGAGCTGCTCAAAACTATAACATTGTTGAAGATTTAGCTATATCCCCTTCAGCAATGTTGGCTTTGGAGGTGCTGCAATCATGTCCAACATAGCGTAAATTGCTATTGTCTGCGATAGGAGCTGTTGATATTCAGGATTCCAACCTTATAATCTTCGATTTAGAAAATAGTACACCTCGCTTACGTCATCAAATGGCTTTCCAAATCCCAATGTTAGTCAAAAACAGACCGTGCTTTTGGACTGTGATTGATGGGGGAACTTCTACATGTATTATGTTGATTCAGTGTTGGAGATCGCTTGGTTCTCCTACGCTCAATCAATCCTCGATAATTTTAAAAGCTTTTGATGGCCGAGGGTTTCATAATTTTTGCATTTTGCAGGATTTACCTATAGGGGTAGAAGGAAAAATTGTTAATCTAGATGTGGAAGTGGTTGATGCCCCTCTAGATTACAACCTTCTTTTGGGTCGCAGTTGGTCTTACGCTATTACTGTTGTTGTTTCATCGGTCTTTCGCTTATTAAGTTTCCTCATAATGGAAAGATCGTTACAATAGACCAATTAAATTATTTTTCATCCGACCCAGCCACTTCTGAGAGTATCCAACATGTCGGGAAAAATGCTATCCCTTATAAGGATGTTGGAGTGGGATTGATTAAAGATTCTGGTTTACTAGGAAATTTTTCTTTTCCTCCTCCTAACATATCACCTTCTTTTGCAACCATTCATATGATTTCATCGAGCACTATTGATTTTGATGATCCTTGGATCGTACCTTATGATTCTGAGGTGGACTCATTTGGTGATGCCATGCCCTTGAGTCCCTTTGAAGTTACATATCAGGCAGTACAGTCGTTTTCCGACTCTAGTTCAATCGAAATTGATCCAATGAATGTGGTCCATGGGGAGTCACTTTCAATCTCAACCTCAGATTCAACAACTTTTTCGGAACCTGTTCACACTGATGAGAAAATTCATGAACTTTTATCTGTTGATGATTTACCATGGGAATATCTTCATCATCGATCTTCATTTTTACCTGAGTTTGATCATTTTGAAAATGATTTTTCATCTATTTTTACCATTGATTATGTCAAGGGACCACAGAATCCATTGCAACATCCTGATTCTGAGTTGAATTTGGGAAATATTTCTCGAACGATTCCTATTGACATTTCAGTGAAACCCAGAATTATTGAAAACATTCATATAGGTGCTTCCTGTACGGACGAGGAAATCCAAACTTATAAAGCCCTATTTCAAGAATTTTGCGACGTGTTTGCCTGGTCATATGAAGAAATGCCAAGAACCGATCCATCAATTGTTGTCCATGAAATTAAAACTTACCCGGATGCTAAACCCATCTGGCAACATTTGCATCAGATACATCCAAGAAAAGTTGCTGCTATTAACGCTGAAGTTGAGAAATTACTTCAAGCAAGTTTCATTTATCCAATTCCTTTAACGGATTGGGTATCGAATATTGTTCCTGTTAACAAAAAGCAAGGAACGATAAGAATATGTATTGATTATAGGGATATTAACCGAGCTTGTCCAAAAGACAATTACCCAACCCCTTAAATCGATCAAATTATTGATGATTATGCCGGCAGTGAAATATTTTCCTTTATGGATGGTTTTTCTAGTTACAATCAAATTAACATACTCCCTGCTGATCAACCTAAAACGGTTTTCATTTGTTGATGGGGGACATTTTCTTATTGCAAATTACCTTTTGGATTGAAGAACGTCGAAGCAACTTTTCAAAGAGCTATGTCTTACGCATTTCACGACATCAAGCACATTGTGCAGCCTTATCTCGATGATTTACCTACTCATTCATTATGTGGAGCCGATCATCTCACTCATTTACGAGCCATCTTTATGAGATGTAGGCATTATCGAATTAGGCTGAATCCACACAAATGTGTTTTTTGTATAGAAACAGGTCGCTTACTGGGATTTGTTGTCTCAAAATCTGGCATTCGTGTCGATCCCTCGAAGGTTGAAGCTATTGTCAAATTACCTCCGCCTTCGACTCTTCGCCAACTCCAAAGTTTGTAAGGGAAAGCAAACTTTTTACGTCGATTCATTCCTAACTACACCGAGATAATGAAGAATTTTACCAGGTTGTTGAAACAGAACACTCCATTCTTTTGGGATAATATAGCTTAGAAATCTTTTGATGCACTTAAACACGCATTGACCCTTGCACTGTTATTGCATCCTCCCAACTACAACTAGGATTACTTTTTGTACCTCGCCGCTTCTCATTCCACCATTGGAATGGTTTTAATTCAGGAAGATGAATTCAACAATGAACATGTGATTTACTATCTTAATCAAACTCTGAATTTGACTGAGCTTAAATATTCACATGTGGAGAAATTGGCCCTGGCAGCTATTCAAGTTGTCCAGTGTTTTCGTCACTACATTCTATTACGCAAAACCACTGTAATTTCTGACTATAACCCTATGACATATATTTTGACTAAACGATTGCTAGGGGACAAGTATTCCAAATGGATCGTTATCCTGCAAGAATTTGACTTGGAATTTGAAAAATCCAAGGCAAAGAAATCTTTGGTTTTCGCGGAACTGATGTGTGATTTCCCACGTATTGATATTAAAACTGTGGCGGAAGAACCCATTGCAGATGAATCCTTGTTTCTTATTAGTACTCTTGATCCATGGTATGGAGATATAATTGTCTATCTCCAAACCCAATCTTTTCGGTCTGAAATCTCATGATCTCAGCGAAGGAAAATACATTTCCAATCCCAATAGTACCATATTATTGGAGATACACTCTATCGTCGTGGAGTGGATTCTGTTTTCCGTCGTTGTCTAACTCATGAAGAAGCTGAAAAGGTTCTGAATGGATGTCACTCTAGAGCATGTGGTGGTCATATGTCTGGGTATGCCACAACCCAAAAGATATTGCGCACTGGTTATTTCTGGCCATCCTTATTTAAAGATTGTATCAATGCATTCCAGAAATACCACAATTGCCAAATTTTTTATCAAAAGATGTGTGCTCCACCTGCTCCTCTCCACCCTATAATTGTCGTCGGCCCTTTCGCAAAGTGGGGTATCAACTTTATTACATGTAACCCTCACTTGGCCGGGGGGCATGCGTATATCATCCTTGCGGTAGATTATTTTACCAAGTGGACCGAGGCGATGCCTACATTTTCGGCAGGCGGAAAAACTGCTGCTATTTTCATTTTCAATCATATAATTGCTAGGTTTGGTGTTCCTCAAGCGATTATTACTGATCATGGGAGTCATTTTCAAAACATCATGATGACTAAACTAACATATCAGCTTGGCCTACGTCATGATAGCTCTACTCCATATTACCCACAGGCCAATGGTCTGGTTGAAGCAATCAACAAAGTTCTAGTCACCATGATCCGACGAATCATTGGTATTCATCAGTCAAATTGGCATAGCATGTTATTTTCAGTGCTTTGGGCGTACCAAACCTCAGTCATAACATCAACAGGTTTCACTCCTTTTCAGCTTGTTTATGGGTTGGAAGCAGTGTTACCCATTGAATGCGAAATTCCGTCATTGCAAATAGCCATAGAATTACTCCCAACCACTTCCGAAGATGAAAAACGTTTATTGTACTTAACTCAATTAGATGAGAATCGACGTGATGCTGCATTAGCAATCGAGATTCACACAAAACGGATAAAAGCTCAGTATGATCGTAATGTTACACCTCGTAATTTTTCGGAAGGAGACCTAGTTTTATTATACGATCAAGCAAACGATAAGCTAGGGGCTGGAAAATTCGTACCCATGTGGCATGGTCCTTTTGTTATTAAGCAAAAGCTGGCCAAAGGGGCCTATGAATTAGTAGATTTTGATGGTGTCTCTTTAGGTAGACCCAGAAATGGGCTTTATCTGAAAATATATTATGCTTAGAGTTTGGTGTGGAGATTCTTGTTAGAATAGTTTCTTTCTAGTTGGTGTGTTTTAGATTAGAAACTGTGCCTAGTTTAGAGAGTGTTTTATCATTATTCCTACTTATCTTGGTTTTACTCTTGATATTGCAGATGTCGACGTCTTCTCAAAAATACATTGGTTTTGCTGATGGTGCTTGTTGTAGTACACAGAATATTTCTTCTGCAGCTTGGGTTATCTATTCACCCTCTGACGAGTTAGTATCTATGCATGGGGTAAGCCTTGGTCAAAAAAATAACATTGTAGGTATAATGTAGTATTGAGTTATTATCTGAATCAATTCATTTTGGATTCAGAGTTTGATTGTTAGGTTAGATTCTGAACTCGTTGTATTTACAGCTTTAACAGGGTTTATGCCATTAGAATCCAGTATATTAGTTATTTTTGAGGAGTCGTCTCTTGGAACAGTGATTTTGACTACATTGAATTATCAACATATTCCAAGCTATTTTAACACAATTAGCGATGGTTGCTTCTCAAATGTTAAATAGAAATTTGCAAAAAATCAAGACAAGTAATTTAAAAAAAAACATTCATAAACATGTTATACAAGATAACTAGTAATAGTGATATATCATAGCATAGAAGTGTGTCAAATATACATCGTCTTCGATCATAGGTTGAAAAACACCTTATGATCGGCAAAAATGATAGCACAAAAAGATATACAATTTCATATGAAGTCTACAAGGGCGATCATCCTATCCCTGATGATCATCATCATAAGAAACCACTGCTCGAGCCACCCTACAAAGGAACCCCCTAAAAGGTCCTGGGACCCCAATCACATAGCGTTGTAGCCTAAGAGGAATATCATCTATACTAGTCTCTGGGATATCTACTGTCAAGCACTCTAGATGACGCTCCAATTCGGTCAAGGTCTCTATTGATTGGTCCTATGGGGCCAGTGCCGCGGTAGCAGGGTGTCTTCTCTCATAGGGCAGGAGAGCGGCTAGTCGCCGTGGACCCACATCTACATTTAAAACTTTTTACTATCAGTTTTGGGTAATTTAAAAAAAAAAACAAAAAAAATAGTTTAAAAATTTAGGAAATGTTGAAAATAATTTTACTTGTATCATCCCATTGCTCTCCTGGTGGAAGAACCATGTCTGGATCACCACGATAATCCATCCCAGCATATGGAAAGTCCTGTATCATGAAAAATTGGTTCCCCAACCAACGAAAATACTCTGGTGGAAATCGGACAACCTCTGTACCCTCCTCAGGATGACGGGCCATGACTGCAACCCAGCGCATAATCCTAGGATCTCGGGGAACTCCAACCTCAACGGAAAGTTGTTGTGGGACCAACATAGGTACCCTCTCTAGGCCAAAGCTCACAACTAAGAAACCATACCCAAAGTTCTTTAGTTGTCCATTCTTTGCCCGAGTCAGTTGGCCTTTCACATTCACCAACACAGCATCGTACCATTTGAAGATGGTGCCTCGGAAGCAGTCTACTGCCATGCGCATTTGGGAACTGGTATCTAGATGCAATGTTGTGCTCTCGCATAGTCTGGTGATACTAAATGTGATCACTTTAAGTTCAGGACGGGAGATGGTCTTAACATCTATCCGTTTGTCCGCAGTTTGGACATTACAAAACTCTAGTCAGAGACTAGCGACAGACTGGTCACCTGGCCTAGTCCCGAATAGAGATAATCCTTCACCTCTCTTGGGCAAACCAGTCAGGAAATAAATGTCCTCTGACTCGATTTCAAGCCAGTGACCACCAATTATGAAACACTGGTCCTGTGTGCTCCACCTGTCTACCAGCCATTACAGAAAGTCTACCTGAGCCCTCATGCCAGGTATGGCCCAGAATTTCAATAGTCTGCATGCTCTTAATGCCTGTATTGAAGGTGGATGGATTAATGCAGCTTGATCCACATCTTCGTGTTCCCGTTCCTGCCAAACAAGCATCTTGTGTATCTACATTGCAAAAAAGGCGGATTAGAACATTGTAATTTCAAAATATTTGGGCGGAAATGAAAAGTTGGGGTTTTCAAAACGCGTTTTGTGGGGTCCGCACCCGCCAGGTTAGGGATAATGCGTAGGTTCGCACTTGTCCTTAATAGAAGGTGCAGGACCCCGACTCTTTCTTTTGTATGAAAAAGTCGGGGTTTGCAGGGTACACATGTTGCACCTGCGCAACCACTGCGAGCGATTTTTTAACCAAAATTTTCCTAAAAAAATGAATTTCAAAGCCCTAAAAAATGAAAATGAAATGGTTGAAATGCAAGACAGGGATGATGTGGATTACCTGGAGAGGACGGTTCTTGATTCCAATGGTCGCATTTTCCTCAATATTCACAGGAAGTTTCTTACCAAAAGCTCTTACTTTTCACTTTGAAGTCAAACGGTAAAAATGAATTTACAAAAGCCATTTTTATAAGATTTTTTGAATAAATGAATTTTTAATTTGTTTATTTTTCACTTTAAAAAGGTCAATTTTGATGCATTTTTATTAATTTTAAACAGATATGAGTAATGTTTGGAGTTTTTGTGCAGAAAATTGAATTTTCGGGGAAAATTGATCATTTTCAACGAAGGGCATACTTTTTCACTTTTTCAGACTCTTTCAAAATTTACGAAAAAGTGAAACAAGGAGTCCTCTTTAAGCTCTTTTCTAACTCATAAAATATGAAAAGATTGCTAAGTTTTTCTTTTTAAACTCGTTAAAACAAAATTAAAAAGACGGTCCACTTACAGCTCTTATAAACATGAAAAGATCGCCCGACTTTTGTCGTTTCAAGTTCGATATTGGTAATAAAACGACGTGTTTTCGATCGCTTTTTTACTTTTCAGATTGAAGGCACTAATTATGAAAAGTACTGCTTGATCGTAATGGTCAAGCGATTCTCTCAAGTATTATTTTATACTTTTTCGGGCTTGGGAGACACAAATTTACGAAAAAGGACAACCATGGAGTTTTCTTAAGTTTTTCTTCTGACTCCCTAAAATTTAAAAACACTGAGTTTCTCCTATATTGGACTCGTTAAAATTTCACAGTAAAGGACCTGTTCAATTGCAAACAGGAACGTACCACTCCTTCTTAGGGTTCGAATCTAAACTAAGTTGGACTCATCCGAAGGATGAGCTTATAACCAAACAAATGTTATCCTCCTCAAGCTTGTCCAAACTAAAGAGGTACTTGCCAGAAATGGTGGGGGAAAGAGAGAAAAATGAACCTGTTTGTTATACTTTGTGTTTGAAAAACTTTCCATCACTCTTGAACACGACACTTTTATTCACCTGGGTTGGGAAATCCTTTACCTAAGAAGTTAATCAAGCCACATTGAAAGTCTTTAGCCGATTTCTGGGTATTAGCTTTGGGTCAACTGTCACCAAGCCATCTGCAGTGTCGTTATGTGTTCAAGAGGTCTGTGCAAATAAACCATTCACCTGAAAAATATCTGTCATCCATCATTGACCATCCCTGAGTTAGTTCTTGCCAAATATATTTTTTCAAAACTTGATCTATGATTTCGTGTTGTGGGCTTGTCTACGACGGATCGCTTTCTATCGACTCCAACTCATTATCTAGGAAGATGATCTAGAAATCATCAATACCTTGGAATCTGCATGCCTCAATGGCAGGTTTCTCACCTTTGACGATAGGTTGCATCATTGACCTTCGATCAAAGGATTCTGTGACGTGTTCGACATCGACTCATTCATTCACATTTCATGGATTATACTGAGTACTTTGAGGGCCATTAACATTACTAGTGGTTCCTCTCACACTTATTAACAGTTTACATCATTGACTGGTAATCAAGTGGTTTCTACGATGTTCGACTTCGACACATTTATTCACATGGATAGAATCGTACTTGTTCGGGAAGTAGAAATGAATACCCTGGATCGAGTTTCCACCATCCAGACTGCAAGGAATTTTGGTATCATTATATAGTGGACTATTCATAAACAGATGGTTGCACCCATACTGTGTCCATATGTTCCTACTTGTGATGTAATACAAAATCATTCCTGTATCAGAGCAATTTTAGATAGTTCTTAGTCAGTTTTGATTTGAGCATGGGAATGCCTACCTCAGCGATGATATTTTCACATATATATATTTTGTGTTGAATGTTTTTACAGGTTCGACTGGGGTATCCACAGGAAGATATTTGAAATGATAAAGTCCTTCACTCTTCTTAGATGGTAAAAAAACCATCCTCATCTACTATAGAATTCGCACTGTAGGGGGCAATTTGTTACACAAAATATTGTCACCATGACTTTCTACAGTTTGTGTGAGTCCATCAACACTCATACATACCTCCTTTGCAAGTCTTAAGCCTCAGCTCTTCATTTCAAGCCTTGAAAATGGGAGAAAGACCTTAAAAATATCTCAAATCCTGGTTTCGTACTTTCTCCTAGCATTGCCTGCGGTGTCGCACCCAATGGTCATGTTTCCTATGAACCTGACCACTCTGCCTATTGAGTAATGGGTGTGAACCCATGTAAAAGTTAAAAAGGCATGAGTTCATTCTTAAAAACTCATCTTGGGTCACTTCTAGACACTTCTAGAAGGAATATTGCGCGGCAAGTCCACTCCACTTTGGTTCATCCATTCCATAACTAAGGGAGCTAACTCCATGATATGAGGTGCTTATCCCATTGAAGGAGGAACTTATCCCTTCAATGATGGACCTGCAACTTCCTCCATTTGCACTATAAATTCATGCATTGGGTTGGTTGTAGGGGACGTTGAAAGGTGAAGATTCTTGAGGGTAAATGCTGCTGAAAACTAGACTTCCTTTTTGAGCTTGTGAGAGGAGAGATCACATACCTTTCATGTCATTTGGGAAGTGAGTGAGGCTTTTCAAAGTAGAGAAGACTCCTGCTGGACCCTGGAAAGAACTTGTGCAACATCAAGGCAAAGGATGTAAGGTTCTTTTATTCATAAAGTTAATACAATCAAGTTTGTTTTTCTCAATGAACTATCTCTAATGGTTTATTTTATGAGCTCCTTGATCTTCATAATGAACATGTTTTATTATACACAGGTATGCTTTGATGTGTGCTTGTTTGTGTATCCAGGTTATTGAAAGGGAATTGCTTGAAGCTATTGGGATAAAACTGCTACAAACAAGCGTTGGACTGAGGCAGGGTCTGTTACACCTCTTAGTATTCATTTATGAATTGAAACATGTTTAGAGAAAAGTAGATTTGCTTGTACTCTTTGTTGCTAGATATCATTCGATACTAGGGAGATCGATCTTGTCCGCAAGAACGATTTATCCAGCCAACACATGTGCCATCACATTTTATCAAATTTCCCTCCTTGAGAGATTTGTGCTCAAGTTCACATCAAAAATATTCTATCAAAGTTTGATCACAACAACTTTGGAAAAGACAACATTAGTAGAAAAAATCCACCATCATGAAATTATCATAAAAGAAATAAGCACCATCAACATCACATTGCATGCATAAAAAATAACTCCTCAACAAACAATCCTATTCACATGCACTCCTATAGTTGCATCATCTATGATCTAACATGAAAAATTATGATGTGCCATATCTCCCCTAAGGCCATGAAGGCCTAAATTTTAGCTTGTAGGACTCTACTGGTGTTGGACAATTTGTAGTGTGTGGATGGCTAGTGGTTGTGTTAGTGTTGGAATTGATGTCAACTAGGATCAACATGATGTTGGCATTATGACACAAGTTTGGCACTATGGTTCAGGTGTTGTCCTTGATGGCAACTCACTCAAATGTCAAATCATAAGTTCAAGCTCTCAAAATAGTAGGAAATGAGAGATCCGAAGGTTCCTGATTCACAAGATTGCGGTCATCAGGAGGATCTGTAAGTGCGTTGATCAAAATGTGTGGACATGTTTGCAGGCGTTTCGAACAAAAAGTGCGAACCTAAAGTACATGGACTTTCATGCAAAGAAAAGCGCATGCACATGAGAAATCTTTGGTTGGTCCATGGTATTTAGTCCGACATTGTTGATCCTATGGTTTTGGTTCGTGGTTTTGCACCTAAAGTATTGAATCCAGGTTTTGGATCTCTAGTATTGGATCTCTATGGTTTTGGACCATGGTTTGAGAAAGGCCTAAACTATAAAAAGGAAAGGAGAACATTTGGCCAGATACAGTTGGGTTGAATATCTTTAGAAGAGCAAGATCTGAAAATATTGGTGATCGGTTGGTGAGTTATAGCTGGATGAAGGAGAAACCTGAGCATTACAAGACAAATCTTCTGATGGGTCGAGATCTCTTTGGCGCATGATCAGATCTGTAAATCTGATAGTCTGGGGTATAATTGAAGACTGATAAATTGTCTATACCCAGAGGTGCGCAGGCTAGACACAACGCAGGTGCGGAGGTGTAGGCCAGACATAGTGCAGGTGTGGTGGTGCGCAGATCAAACACAACGTAGGTGCGGAGGTGCGCAAATCAGACACAGCGCAGGTGTGGAGGTGCGCAGACCAGACATAGTGGAAGTGCGGATACCCGCAGGTTTCTATTGGTGAAGTTGCAAATTTTTCTTAAAATATGTTTTAGCTGTTTTTGTCTATTCTGCAGTATTCGGGGTTCTGAATTGGTGTCTGGTTGCTGTGTGCTAAGAAGTTATTGATTCAATATTTTTACAAGGAAGTTGGTTTATTGCAGATCTATTTGATGTTTGATTGATATTCATGGATCCAGTTTGAAAATTTATGAAACGTGGTCCCTGGAAGAAAAGAGAAGGTTGAAGCCTTCAGTAGGTCAGCACCTACGTACTAGTACCTCAGCTAGTACAAGAGCTAAGGGGGTTGTAACTCCCTTCCAGGAGAGTCTGGAGAATGAGAGAAGGTTGTAGCCTTCTGCAGGTTGAAGCCTACATGCTGGTATAAGACTGCACCAGTACAGAATCATTGCAAAAAGAAGTTTCTAATTAAAAGAAGATAGAAACATATTGCAGTAGGTGGTTTTCACCCACATTGGGTTTCCACCTTATATCTTGTGTTCTTTGGTGTGATTGTCTGCTCTATTTTTCCTGTTTACTATTATATGGTTATGACACACAGATTAATGATCAACATCTGAAGAATAAATTAAATTATAAGTTTGAAAGGTATACATTAGTCAGATCTGCAAATGTTTGTATAAATTGAAAAAGAATTTGATAATACTGATTCACCCCCCCCCTCAGTATTATTTTCAACAATTGGTTTTAGAGTAGGTCCTCCAGGAAAAGCTTGATCGCTTGAAGGAAGATCTATCATCATGAGCTACTACGAAAAGGAAGCATCTATCAGGCCACTGATTTTTGATGGGAGCAACTTCATCTATTGGAAGGTAAGAATCACTGCCTATCTTCAATCTCTTGGTACAGAAGTTTGGGATATTGTGGAAACAGGATACACATTTCCATCAGCAACTCCTACAGATGCAACTGGTAAGAAGCAGTATGAAACAAATGCAAAAGCTGTCAATACTCTATTAGGAAGTCTATCTCAATCAGAATTCGTCAAGGTTATGCAGCTAAAAAGTGCAAAAGAAATATGGGACAAGATCGTTCTAAGCTATGAAGGAGATGAACAGGTAAAATGAGCAAAATTACAAACTCTTAGAATTCAATATGAAAGTCTCAGAATGCATAATGATGAAAGTGGGGCTAGTTATTTCCTACGTATAGATGAGATCGTGAATTGTATGAAAAACTTGGGTGAAGAAATAAAATAAGTTATTGTGGTTGAAAAGGTTCTAAGATCTTTGTCTCGCAAGTTCGACTCAAAAGTTTTTGCCATAGAAGAAAAGTAGAATCTACAAAACCTTACCATGTCATAGCTGCATGGAATTCTAACTGCTTACGGAATGAGAAAAGGAGGACCATCAGATAGGAGAGAAGATGCATTCAAGGCTTCAGGAAAAGGAGATTACTATGAGTCAGGACATATGTCAGAAGATGAGGAAGAATCAAATTTTTTCAAGAACCTTCAACAGGGAATTGGAAGATTCAGAGGTAACCTGCCTTTCAAATGCTTTGCTTGTGGAAGAGTCGGTCATTATGCTACAAAATGTCCTCATAAAGATAAACTGGACAAAGGTACGAAACCTGTTAGATGGAATAGAAAACAAAATTTAAATAAGAAGAGCTATTACATGCATGAAGATAGTGATGGATTGTCAAATAGTGATGAAGATGAACAAGGTAATGATAATAGACTTTTGATGGCTTTTGAAGATGATGATTTCTTGGATGCTATAAATGAAGAAGGACTTTATGAAGAAATATCTAAATTGAAGGTGTGTTTAGAGGAAAAGAATATGATTATAGATACTCTAACATTCCAACTTGCTGAAAAAGATAAACACAATGAAGAGTTAGAATGTGAAATTGTGGGACTTAGAAAAGAAATTGAGAAAACAAAAGCCCTTAATCTCAGATTTGCTAAAGGATCTAAAACTTTAGATGAGATTATCAAAGTGCAGCGTTCTCCTCTAATCAAGATAGGTCTCGGATATTCCGAAGAAGCATCTCAAGCTCAAAAGCAAGTGCAGAAGCCATCCACCTCAAAAAGTTATCTTGATGCAGCAAGGAGAAGTGAACAAGTTGACAATCGACATCAAAAGCATAATGAAAATTACCAAGTAAATCGGGGGCAATCTACTTCAAGGATGAACATAAGCTTCAATCGACCACAGGTAAATCATTCTGGCTCAAGAATGGATTTCAATGGAAACTATAGTCATATGTTTGGTAGATTTGATAATCGTAGGAATTTCTTCAATAGCCAATGTTTGTCTTGTCATAACTTTGGTCATAAAGCTGCTCAATGTGTTGCCTATAAGACCATCATGACTAGGGAAGCTCAAAAACAAAGGAGTATGACAGGAATCATGAAAAGAACCTACAATAAATTCTCTACTCTTGAAAATGAAATAGAATGTTCTTTCTGTAACAATTTTGGTCATTAAGACTCTAAATGCAGAAGCAGGTTTCGGCAAACAACTCAGAAGGAGCCAGCTTCATTGAGTTCCAAAACATGGAAAAAGAAAGAACCACAACCAGAAAGATGTGGGATAGCCTTATATGCAGAAGGACAGGAAAATCAATGGTACATTGATAGTGGATGCTCGAAACATATGACAAGTGATAAAGAAAAACTGCAGTCATATACTGCCTTAGAATGGGAAAATAAGGTCTCATCAGGAAATGACACCCATGCATTCATAAAAGGTAAAGGTTCTGCTCGTTTGAAAAAGAAGGTCAAAGCTGGAAATGTTATGTATGTTGATGGCTTAAAGCATAATCTATTGAGTGTCAGTCAAATGTGCGATCAAGGAACTAAGGTAATATTTTGATCAAATGAATGTATTGTCTGTGAGCTTGACACAAGAAAAACAGTGATCAAAGGCATAAGAACTTCAAATAATTTATACATATTCAAAGAAGGAGAACAACAATGCTATCTAAGCAAGAATGATGAACACTGGCTATGGCACAGAATATTGGGGCATCTTAGCTTCTCTCAGATAAGGAAAGCATGCAAATATTAGGCAGTTCGTGATCTTCCTAACATCAGAATTCCAGACAATACAATATGCAAATCATGTCAATTTGGTAAACAAACCAGAACTAATTTCCCTGAGAAGGAAGGATCAGCTAGCAGGCCACTTGAACTGGTCCACACTGATATATGGGGTCCAACTAGGAAGAGGTCACCTTGAGGAGAAGAGTATTTCATATTGTTCATTGATGACTTTTCAAGGATGTGTTGGATAGGACTCATGAAGTATAAAGATGAAGCTTTCAAAAAGTTCAAGTCATTCAAAGCTTTGGTTGAAAATGAATCAGATCGCAAAATCAAATTCCTCAGATCTGATCGAGGAGGGGAATTTACCTCAGAAGAGTTTTTCGATTTTTGTGAAGAACATGGAATAAGAAGGGAATTCTCTGCTGCAAGGACTCCTCAGCAAAATGGAGTAGTGGAAAGGATGAACAGAACGGTTCAACAAATGGTGCGTGCTATGCTTGATGAGTCTGAAACTCCCGCAACCTTCTGGGGTGAAGCTGCATTTGCCACTGTTACTATTCTCAACAAGACAAACGTCCGGGTAAACAACACTCAGACTTCTTATGAACTTTGGTATGGTAAGACTCCCACAGTAAAATACTTCAAAATTTTTGGAAGCAAATGCTACATTAAAAGGACTGATGAAAATCTTGGCAAGTTTGAACCTAGAGCAGATGAAGGCATTTTACTTGGCTACTC
>APFE030898279.1:0-54765 GCA_000404065.3 Pinus taeda
CTCAGCATCACGTCAACATCCTCATTTTTTGGCTCCAATTTTAACTCCATATCTACAACTTCAATTAATTCCTCAATCCGTTGAGCAAGATACCAACCTTGCATCTATTCACCCTCCTCCTCTGTTGCTGTTTGGTTCTATTCTTACTCTTCAACCTATATTGGTGTTGTTTCTTCTGCTATGGAACCTTTCCTTTCTTCTTATTCCTATTTCTTCTCTTCTTGTTCTTTCCTCCTCAGCGTATGTTCTTCCTTCAGTTCCTGTTCTACTTGCTTCAATAATAGTTATGCTTCCTGCAAGCTTTACTTTTCTCTCTTCCTCCACTCTTCTCTCTGTATCCTCTAATTCCTCTTCACTTCTTCTGCTAAACATGATTTCATTAGGATTGGATCCTCTTTCATATTGTAGCTTTGTTCTCCCCTTGGACTATAATAAACCTTTCTCTTTCCCTTATCATGTATGGGATTGCTGCTTTCTTCTGGTGCTACTTCCATAGTTGTCCTCTAGATCTGCCTCAAGGCTCTTTGCTGAAAGAGCTGCATTAACTTGCTTCCATGTTAATGTTGACTTATTTTCTATAAACAATTGAGTGTTTGCATATACTGGCAAGTCTACTAGTGTTTGCTCAATTTCCTTCCTAGTACTACTTTCAATGGTCTCTTTTGAAGTAGTTCTCTTTGGTGCCATGGTAACAATGACTGCTAGGATAAAGTGCTTCACAAGTGTGGTACCTATGGGACAAAAAAGACACTCATGGAAAGCAAACATAAAATTTAAAAACTCTACCTTCAAATCATGATCAAATAGCAAACCAGGCAACTGGAGAGAAGGATTGTGCAATTTTTATCAACAAGGGAGATTGGCTGACTGTGGGAACTACGCATTACATAGTCCTAGCAGCCAAGGATTAAGCCTGAGGCTTGAGACTACGCAATTCATAGCCCCAGCCTAGGCAGAGACTAGAAGACACTACGAATTATGCTGTCTCAGTGGCCAAGGTGATAGGGTAACCCTTGGAACTACATAATGCATAGTTTGGGCCAACCTATACTATGCACTGCTTAGTTCTAGAGGCCAAGCTTGTGGCTAGAGCCTTAATATTGCATAGTGCACAACTGGGCAAGACAAGATCTAGTTAAGGAAAGTGATGATCTGCTTGGTGGAACTGTGAAAAATGAGAACAAGTGAATGATGATGCGAGCTTGAGTGAAAAAATGACTAAGTGGGAATGAATCAAAGTGGTTTAAGTGCAAAAATTGATCAAACAGAAGGAAAATCAAGTATGTGAGGAGAGTTATCGCCACAGTGACCATCGATGAAAAAACAAGAAAAATGATGCGACATGTGTCAAAGGAAAACGATAGCTTATAAAAACACTCATACAAGCTAAAATGAGTTGAAATTCCAGCAACCATGAAGAGAAATAAGTGTAACATCACTCACATAAGCGAAACAAAAAAAAAAAAATGATAAAAAAGGAAAAAAAGACTATAAAAGCAAAACTCACTCGGAAAAGCGAGGGAAATTCCACCGAAGGTTCCTTGATCTCCTCGATAATGCTAGAGTTCCAATATTGAATGCATAAATGAGCTCTAGATTCATTTATTAAATATATTTGAGAAAATGAGGATTTATGATGCACATGGCTAAAAATAAGGAAAAGCGACACTTGGCAGAAACTTCTAAAAATAGAAATTTGCCACCTTAGGGAAATTAATGATGGATCCCTCCTTGCTAGGGATGATTTTTGCCTTTTATTTTTCTTTATTTTCTATGTAAACTTTCCATGCACATTTCTGGGAAATATTGTGGAATTTTGGGGAACTGGGCAACTTTCTAGCTCAGTGCACTGCACAGTTTCTGAGATTAGTGAGGGATTGCATAGTTTCTAGGCTCAGTGTTAGGCTGATTTTCATGACTTTGAATTTTCTGAGCTCAAGGATGAATCCTAGTATGAACTATGCAATTCCCATCATCAAGGTTACTTGCCCTCAAGAATTGCGCAGTTTCTGGAGGCAAGCTCAGAACTGTTGTGAAACCAAGTTGGGAGATCATCTTGTGATAGAAAGATGAATTAATTGTGAACATAAGAAATCACAAGCACAAATGAAAGATATAAGTCTCATTCAAAGCATGAATACCTGAATCAGTGGAACATTAGCTCCTGTGGATAGGAAAGAAGGCTCCAAAATCAAAGCATATGCGAAATTTTGGAGGGTGGTTGTAGGCACTACAACATAATGTTAAGAGCATTCAAGAGGAGGAGTTGTACTGAGGGATATTTGAGAGATATTTCCAAGAGAAGTACATGTCTGAGAGGTATTGTGACACAAAGACCAAGGAATTTTATGATCACAAGCTAAGGCAACTAATAGTTGATGAACATATAACTAGATTATTAGAGTTGTTGAGGTGTGTGCCTTACATCAAGGATGAGAAGGTGAACATTCAAAGGTATCTTAGTGGGTTGCCACAACCATTTAAGGATAGAATAGAGCTTGATGAGCCACAAAATCTAGAGGATGTTATTAGGAAACTAAAGTACTACTATGAGCAATCCAAGAACAAGTGTAAGTACAAAGGTTGATTGGAAAGAAGAAGGAAAGCCTAGCTATAAACCAAAAGGATAGAAAAATGCAAGACATTGGCAAGAATCTCACACCACTTCTGCAAGAGGTGAATTTTAGAAGAAACCCACTACTACTAATCAAGACCAATTCTTTAACTCTATAAGAAGGTGAAGATTCAAAGGTATCTTAGTGGGTTGCCGCAACCATTCAAGGATAGAATAGAGTTTGATGAGCCACAAAATCTAGAGGATGTTATTAGGAAACTAAAGTACTACTATGAGCAATCCAAGCACAAGTGTAAGTACAAAGGTTGATTGGAAAGAAAAAGGAAAGCCTAGCTATAAAGGAAAAACATAGAAAATTGCAAGACATTAGCAAGAATCTCACACCACTTCTGCAAGAGGTGAATTTTAGAAGAAACCCACTACTACTAATCAATACCAATTCTTTAACTCTATAAGAGAGGAAACATATGGGTTTAGGAGAAATCCCATAGATTGTTGGAAATGTGGGTAAGACTACTTATAGAGGGACTATCCTTAGCTATAGATGAACCATCCAAGATTGTACAATGTGCAGGAAGCAATTAAAATAAATGATGTGGCTCAAATCATATTGCACATTTATGAAACATTGCATAATAGGCAAGCCAATCAGTAAGACTTAGTGATCAAAATGGAAGTTACAATCAATAACTAGTTTATTTCACTTCGTATTGACCTTGGCTCCAATTTCACTTAAGTTCGTAAGTTGCGAAAAAGTGTGTGTTGCAGAGCACAACCCACAACAAGTCATGGTTGTTCTAATTGGCCATGAGGACTAAGAAATGAGTTGATCATGTGGTGAAATCATGTCTAGTCGTGATGGACAACATGCCCATGAATGCAAATATAAACCTATTACCATTGGGCTCATATGATGTATTGGTTGGGATGGACTAGATAGTGACCCATTGAACCAAGGTTGACTTTTGTAGAAAGTCGACAGAGTGTCTCAATGAGGAAGGATAAAATATGATGTTGCAACAAAAGAGGAATCATGTTATTGTTCGAAAAATAATTGTGTTGTAACTAAAGAGGTGCAATAGGAAGGGGTGTGAAATATTATTGTTCAATTGACCAGCAAATCTGAGGATGATAAGGATAGGGTCAAAGAGAACCAAATAATAAAAAAATTTGATGATTTATTCCATAAATATATCCCAAGCCTGTTGCCAAGGATGGAAATTGATTTCTCCATTGAATTACTATCAAGATAATCTCTAGCATCCAAAGCTCCATACCAAATGAGTACACTAGAACTGGTATAGATGACGTTAAAATTGAAAGAGATGTTGGATAAAGGATAAATCATACTTAGGATATCACCCTAGGGAGTGCCTATAATATTTTTGAAGAAGAATTATGACACATTGAGGTTGTGTATTGATTACAACCTTCTCAATAAAGCTACAATCAAGAACAAATATACTTTACCAAGGATAGATGATCTATTTGACCAGCTAAGAGGAGTTGTGGTCTTCTCAAAGATCACTTTCATATCTGGATACCATTAAGTATGCATCAAGGATGAATACATTCACAAAATGACATTTAGAACAAGATATGGGCACTATGAATTTGTACTTGTTCCATTTACGCTAACAAATACCCCAACAACATTTATGTATTTGATGAACAATGTCTTGACTCCATATTTGGACAATTTTGTGCTAGTTTTTTTAATGACATATTAGTTTGTTAAAAAATAAACGAGGAGCATTAAAATCATTTAGCAGCAGTGCTGTAAGTTCTAATAAAGCACAAGATCTATGCTAAAATTAGTAAATACGAAATTTTCCAATCACAAGTTCAAAGCCATTACACATTGTCATACTCCTTAGAACATGGGTTTGGCTATGTCGATAGTGTTGGAAATATGTCAACCAAGGGGGTCTCCCTGATGCGAAGTTCCAATTAGACCTCACACCACTTGGAATGGGAGCCCCATCCGGAGTATTGACCTGAACACCATATCTTAAAGGTTTGCCTCAACTGTAGTGAATAACATAAAAGAGTATGCAAATAAAATTAAAAATTAGCAAGGAACTTGACATTGTGAAACACCAATTGCAATATGTAAAAGGATACTTTCACGAGGGGAGAGATAGGAGCGAGTCTCTAAAAGGAAGTAATAGTACTAATCTAAGAGAGACGCACAAGAAAATGAAATATTTGTTAGTTATCCAGTGAAGTAGTTCATATAGACACAATGATCATTAAAGAAAATAAAACACACATTCAACAAGATGAGTACCAAATCCACTGGAATAGTTTAATTTCCTTAGTACATGTGAACAAAACACATACCACAAACATATAAAGAATATTCTTGCTATATTCACGATACAAGCATGAAAATGTGTTGGTTCATCAAGCTTATGATTATTAGGTGAAAGATCTAAGTACACGGTTACAACACCAAGCCACTAGCTCCAATAGTGGAACATTAAGTCACTTCTTACTTCTCCAAAGAATTATATACTCTCCAATGCTGAGTTAGAGAAGCGAAGGATATCTCTCCAAATTCTAAGCCTCAAAAATCCCTTTGCTTGAGTAATGAGGGTGTATTTATAACAAGATGAATGACCTTTCATATCCCTATGACTCTTGAGATCCCCTCATGACTCTTAGACTTATAATGCAACCTTTGGACTTCTATATGACTTTTGGAATTTTCCTAAAGAATCTCTTATCAATATATGACTGTGAATTTTTATATTTCACATATGACTCTTGGACTTCCACACATTACATTTTTTCCTTTCCTTTTGATAATTAAATCATTACATCCACAAATTATGTGGAAAGACACGTGGAAACACATGACATTGTGATAGCATTGGTACAAATCTACTTGAAAATGATAATATTGACTTCATGATGAAGTGGCAATGCTAAGTTGTTTCTCTCTCTACTTTGCCTTCAATCTTTATGAGAGTTATGTCTAGTAATTCATCTTCATGAAAGATTTTATTTCTTCTTCATTTTCACCTTCCAATGGGATGAATGGTATGGAGTCTTCATGTGGTCCTAATCTTTGGTATCCTGTCATAAATTTGTCTTCCTTCATATTCTTGCTTGATGACCTCTTCATGGTTTCATATTCACAAGTGTATTTTGAAATAGTCTCCTTCTCCTCCTCTCTGGGAATCATCCTGTCATGTCATGATATAGTACCTGCAAGTGAAGTCCACTCATGAAAATATGACATCGGTCTGGAAATATCCTAGTCTAAATTTCTTCATGAAAATGTTGATTAAGCTAAAAATAGGTGTTAGACTAAGAGGAATACTTAGGGATTGTACAGTATGTAGTTCGAGGGGTTAAGAGTGGTGGAATAAAGCTTGAGACTGTGCAATGCGTAGTTCTGGAAGGCTAGAAAATATGGTTGCATAGTTAAGGAGATTAGTGAGGAAATATTGAGCATTGAGATCGTGAAATGTGCAGTTCTAGAGGGAGAGTGGTCAATGGATTTCGTAGTTACAAAGTTCAAGTACTGAACGAGGCAACTTGATGAATGATACTGCATAATTCACGATAAGACACTTGTTTGGAGGTAAGATTGCATAGTTTCTGAGGGAAGGGAGGCAATCATTGAGCACTATGATTGTGCAATGTGTAATCATTTGAGGAAGAAATTGTACATTGTCGTATTTTCAAGATGAAATGGATAAACTTGAGGGTTTTTACTGTGCAATTCATAGTTTAAGGAGGCTGAGTGAGGTCAAGCTGATCAGGTAAAGGATTCTTCTAGAATTTGACTAAGTGTGGGATCATTGAAGTAGATATGAAACCAAGGTAAGACTTGAACATTATCACAAACTAAAAACAATAAAATAAGTAACATATAACACTTAGTGCTTAGAAACAAAATTATCCCCTTAATGTGATGATGAAACAATAGTCTCCTCCAAGTGTGACACTTAGGGTACACTTTGTGATGACAATGGCGACACTTGTGTGATACTGCTCAAGACTTAGGTAATATGTCTAATGCATGTGTTTATGATGAATATAACACAATAGTGAGGAGAATGCATCAAAATTGACCTTCAATAATGTAAAATTGACTCCCTTTGACTAGATGCGACACTTATGATACACTTTGCGATGACAATGATAACACTAGTACAAAAACACATAAAACTTTGGGAATAGATATAGCACATATCTATATGATAAGTAGGACCCATTGATGCCAAATTTTCCTCTTGAAATAGACCAAAACATTGCTTCACAATGTGTGGCACTTCCCATGCCAAAATATGACACTCGCGAAAGTACGAGAAACGTGAAAATGACATTTGCAAAGGCTCAAAGAAAGCGGAAGTGATACATGCCAAAGTGAATATAACATGAAAATGACATTTATCAAAGTGAATGCAAGAAAAAATGATAGTCAGAAACGTGAAAGTGACACTTGAGAAAACAAAGGTGTGTTAGAGTGACTATTGAGAAAAATCATCAAAATGAAAGTACAATTGCAAACAAAGTGAGGGATATTTCCAATGGAGAGTGCGCACTAATTGTCAACATGTTTTTTGTAGTACACTGTGCTTATGGATTGTAGAGTCACTATCACCAGTGATTATGCAAGCCTTATCTTAAGGAGTTGTGCAATGCCTATCTAATTTTTCATAGAAAGATGTGTGTTTTTGAATTAATTGCAAATAGAACATGTGTGAGAAAGTGACTTTGACACTCAGAAGAAGGGTTAACATTTTAAAAAACATTAGAAGACCATAAAGTGATCATAAAATGACAAATCCCTAGGTCATTCGTAGGCTCCAAAATTCAAGTGTAACCAAAAATTTGGAGGGTGTTTGTCGCAACAACAACACTTTGTGACACGCTAGTATAGCTCCAACTTCTTTGCTCAAGTTTCATCTTTAAGTGAAAGGTATCAATCTTTCAGGAAGTATTGACTCACCATGTGGATTTCCCCAACTTTTCCACTTATCTTGGTTAAATATATAGCCCCTTATATTCCTTTCTCAACTTTAAACACATCAACATAAGACTAGTCATACCTCAACTATTTCAATAAGGGAGAAGGATAGTGAGTATACTGAGATTTTAAGCACATTCCCTGGTAATGCTCTGTTGCTAGTGAGCTTGGTCACTACCCCGATGAAGTCGTCTCAAGGAACCACAATCATTTCTTCAATTCTAGTGGGCTTGAACAATACCTCGGTGAAGTTTCTTGCTCCACCTCCCTACACAGGAAGCCTTTATCTTTTTCAGCTCTTTATTTAGTTACTAATGAAATGTGTAAGGGAACCTATTTATTTTGATGTTGGAGGAGGGATCCCAACTTATTGAGACCAAAAGAGCTTGGTTCCTTGTTTGAGGGATTTGAAAGATAACTAAATTTATTATGCTCATTTAAAGTTTTTCTCCTTTCCCTTCTCTACTCGATTGAGTTGACAGGTCAAAACAACATTTAATACAAGGCTGAGTCAGAATGGAAGATCCTAATAAAGATACAGGTTTTGTAGTTTGACCAAAGGATTTTCTTCCAGAACGAATTGTATTTTTTGTTTAGAATTCATCAACTTTAAAGATAGGTAAACCAAAGATAGAGATGAGGATGACAGATAAGCCAAGAATTGTTCGTCATCACAATTTCCCTTTTGAATTTTTGCCACATTGTATTTTGAGCCAAATAGGAGCATCTTTCATGCAAAGCAAAACACGAAAGAAAAATAGGAGAAAACAAAGAAACAAGACTGAAAGACAAGAAAATGGAGGCTGAACATAAGGAAACATGCAGAAAAAAACAAAAGAAAGAAGACTAGATGGAGACCAAGTGTGCAATGAATGCGAAAAGGGAAACTAGAATACAATTAGACCCACTCCTAACCTAACTAGCTAGAAGGTCAGGGTCAAGTGTAATGAGATTTCAAATCCTGACCTGCAAACACAAATATACCAACAATTAAAATTGATATATATTGATTTGCAACAAATAATATAAGAACTTGAATAGCTTGAACAAGATATAAAAGGTGTTTTCGTAAGGCAGAAAGATGTGCCATAATGATTAAACTTAACCATCCTGCAACCTTACCTTCTCGATTAGCACAACAATCAAATGAACCTTGAGAACTTCTTATGGATGTACTTGCATCCAAAAAGAACTAAACATATTTTTAGTATAAGGGCTTGCTAAGTAATATGCTTCTAGCTAATCATGAATTATAACATGAAATCTAAAACAGTCCTCTTGAAAACCTTGAAATCCTTGAAAAATTGGATTTTCAATTAAAGGCACAGGATTAAGATGAGAATATTGTAAGGGAAAACAAATTTGATCATGTTCAGAAGTCTTGTCAAGATAGTGAGAGCTTGACATAACCATCAATGAAGATTGAAGTGCCTCAAATGTTTGACAAATATTTGAAAAATGAAATGATAACTTATAAAAACCATTAGATTCAACTAGATAAAATGATGTAAAATAACCATCATCAGATATATTACTAGTGGGAAAATGGTTATTAAAATGACAGTTGTTAGAACCAATGTTATTATTATATCGATAGCTTAACATACAAGACTCTTGATTGTTGACTGGTTCCCTTTGTGTCCAATTCCACACTAGATCAATAATATGAAAGCTTGCAGAATCAAAAGCAATTGTTGGCCTTGTAAAATTGGAATCCATATCAACATGGGGGTTTTGATCCATTGAATGATTCAAGAATCGAGTTTTTCTCAAAAGGATTGACTAGGCCATAACAAAAATGATTGGTTGTGTAACATTCACAATGAAGATTAGGAGCTTATTGTTCACCAAAACATTCAACAAATATAAATTCTTTGGCAAAATATAATATTTACATTGATCATCTTCACAATTATGTCAATTCATGAAAGGAATACATTCCAAATCCAAGTCAAATACAATAGGTTTCATGAAGGTGAATTCACTATATTAGTATTCTTTAATTGATCAAAAAGTCAATCTTGAGATTTTGAAAAATTGTAACAAGAAATCCCAAAATCCATTAAGGACGAGTTCACATCAAGTGAAATAATAGGAGTGAAATAATTCTACGAGAAAATACATATCTAACATGGTTCAATAATCTCACCATGATTGCGAGAACTTGAGATAACCATCGATGAAAGTTGAAGTGCCTCAACTCCCTAACAAGTTTTGAAACTTTGTAAAGATTAGAAACTACATTTTGAGAACTGATTCAAATCAAAAATTGCATGTGGATAACTACTACCAGTTAATTTAACAAGATTAATATTATCTGGATGGTAGCCATCTACATGACTAGTATGATCAAAATTTTCAACCTCAACAAAAAGATTAATCAATTCATAATATTCTTCTGATCACAAATCTATAGATGTATGAATCAAAGAAATCTCATGAGAAAACTGATTTGAAGAGTTGTCCTCATGCAAAACAAGATAAGATGAGGGATGGGCTAAATTCTCTATGATTTTATTGATTTCTTCTTTATCATGGGTAATCTCACTATCCCGTTTCATTTCAAGATTCAACTCATCAGATGATGAAATTGAAGGGCATGGAGTATCTCCATCACAAGTTGATGCATTACAAGTAGTAGAGCACAAGGGATAAGGAGGTGAAGAGTAAGTAATGTTCACAAGAGAATCTTCTTTGACTGAACCAAATTTAAGATCTAAATCTTTCGAAACAAAATTTTCTTGAGAAACCAAAACATTAGTTAGTGCACTTGAGCTTCCATCATCATATACACCATTGAAGTCATGTTAATTAGAATAATGGCTTCCCAAGACTTCAGATTGATTAGGAAAATTGATTTCATTTAAATGACTACCAGATTCAATATCGGCCAAGGATGAGGAAACAACATCTTCACATGGAGGAATTTCAAAAAGAGAAGAAATATTGAAAGAATCTTCAACTTCCTACCTTGGAGATGTGACTACCTTTCACCTGTTCACTACTTGGATTTAGAATAGATTAATTAGGTAGACTAAGGGACAAGGGATCATGAGAAAGAGTTGATAGAGGATGAAAGGCATCCAAATCAGATTTAGGATTGAACTTATGAGTGTTAGTATATTCTTGCACAATGGAGGTATTATTCTTCACCTTAGGCTCCATAAACTATTCCAAGGTTTCCTCCATCGGATATGGATTATGAGAAATGGATGAAGGTTGAAGAGATGGATCAACCACTTGATTTTCAGATTTCCCAACTTTGACATCATTGCAAGGAGACACCCACATCGGAATGGAAAAAGGAGGACAAGGGAAAAAAGGAATAATAGATTCCTCCTTTGAAATTAGGGGTGTCTCATGATTTAGAAAAGTTGGGGCAGTAGAAACATCAAAGGGTTTAGGCTCTCCATGTAAAGATATATGAACCAATCACTCAAAATTTTGTTTAAAGGAATCTCTTTAGGAAATTCATAGCAAAGATGAAGGAATTGATTAACAAAATCCTCAATTGACTCACCGGGGTTCATTCTTAGTTAACTAATCCTTTTAAGAACATATTGGTAATCATACTTATCAAATGCTAAATGAATCTCCGTGATAAAGTGTTCAAAAGAATGAATTGAAGAAGATGGTAAGGTATGACACCATCAGTTAACTCGAACTTCAAGGGTAAGGAAAACAAAGTATAAGAGAAACATCATCATAATAGATTTTATAAAATTCAAAAAAATAGAGAAAATTAGAGATGTGCTCAGCTATGGATATTTCACCATCACCATCAAATTTTAATTGAGACAAGTTATAAAGAGACTCACTGGGGATCAAAATTTTACCATTAGATTTATTTGCGAAACACCACATGACTATGATTTGGGAATGAGCATTTTAAAAAAAGAGATTCAAAACATACTCAATATGCACATCTTATCATCTCGCCCTTCTTCTATTTCCAATTATTGAGGGTTCTAGAAATCCATCAACCAAGGGGATATCCCCGATGCGAAGTCCCAATTATACCTCACACCATTTGGAGTGGGAGTTGCATCTGGAGTATCAGCCTAGCCACCATATCTTAAAGGTTTTCCTCATCTACAATGAATAACATAAGAGAGTATGCACTAACCTTTGAAATCAGCAAAACATGGCACTATGAAACACCTTGCAACGTGTAAAAGGAGACTTTCACAAGGGGAGAGAGGGAAGTGAGTCTTTGGAAGGAAGTAATAAGACTAACCTAAGAGAGATGCACAAGAGCATTAAAATATTTGTTAGTTATCTAGTGAGGTATTTCACACAAACACAATGATTATTAAGAAAATGCAACGCACATTTATTAAGATAACTACCAAATCCACCAAAATAGTTCAATTTCCTTAGTACATGTGAACAAAACATATACTGGAAACATATAAAGAATAGTATTACTATATTCACGATACATGCATGAATGTGTTGTTTGATCGAGCTTTTGATTATTAGGTGAAATATCCAAGTACATAGTTACAATGACAAGATGTTGGCTCCAATAGTGGAGCATTTAGTCACTTCTTACTTCTCCAAAGAATAATATTCTCTCTTATTCTAAGCTAGAGAAGCCAAGGCTAGCTCTCCAAAGGTTAAGCCTACAAACTCCCTTTGCTTGAGTAATGAGGGTGTATTTATAACAAGAGGAATGACCTTTTATATTCCCATGACTCTTCAGCTTCCCTCATGAGTCTTAGACTTCTATTGTGACCTTTGGAATTCTATATGACTTTTGGAATTTTCCTAAAGACTCTTTTGTCCATATATGACTATGTGACTTTTCATATTCCACATATGACTCTTAGAATTCCACAAATTACATTTTATCCTTTCCTTTTGATAATTAAATCATTACATCCACAAATTATGTGGAAAGACACATGGATGCACATGACATTTTGATGGAACTGGTACAAATCACAACTTGACAATAATAATATGGATTTCATGATGAAGTTGAAATGTCAAGTCATTTCTCTTGTTTCTTTTCCTTCAATATTCATGAGAGGTTTGTTTAGTACTTCATCTTCATGAAATATATTCTTTGTGATTCATCTTCACCCTCGAAGGCTTTGAATGGTATGGAGTCTTCATGCGGTCCTGATCTTTGGTCTTCTGTCATAAATTGGCGTTCCTTCATATTCTTGCTTGATGACCTCTTCATGGATTTAGCTTCACAAGTGTCGTTTGGCATAGTCTCCTTCTCTTCATCCGCGGGCATCATCCTGTCATGTCAAGATATAATACCTGCAAGTGAATTCCACTCATGACAAGAGGACATCAGTCTAGAAATGTCCTAGTCTAACTTAATTCATGAAAACGTTGATTGAGATGGAATTGGGTGTTGGATTGAGAGGAAGACTCGAGGATTGCATAGTGTGTAGTTCCAGGGGTTAGGAGTGATGGAATGAAACTTAAGACTACGCAATGCGCATTTCTAGAGGCATGGGATGTAGTTTAGGAGCTAAGTGAGAAAATCTTGACCCTTGAGACTACGCAATGCTTAGTTTTCAAGGGAGATGACCTCAAGCTTGATGATTAAGATTGTGCAATATGGAGCAAGGGAATAGTTGGGAGGCAAGATTGTGCATTTTCTTAGGGAAGCAAGGAAATCATTGAGTACTATGACTGCATAATGTGCAATCGTTGGAGGAATAAGTACACATTTCACGGTTCTAGGAGGCAAGTGATCAACTTGAGGCTTGTTACTACACAATGCACAATTTAAGGAGGCTTAGCGAGGTCAAGTTGATCAAGCAGAGGATTCTTCCATAATTTGAATAAGTGTGGGATCAGTGAAGAAGATATGAAAAAATGTAAGACTTGAACATGACCAAACACTTAAAACAATCAACGAAACAACATAGAAAACTCAACACTCAGAAACAACATTATCCCCTTAACGTGATAGGAAGACAACACTCTCCTTCAAGTGCAACACTTTGGGTACATGTTGCAATGAAAATGATGACACTTGTGCGATAGTTCTCAAGGATTAGGGAATATGTCTAATAAATGTATTTATTATGAATATAACATAGTAGTGCAGGAGAGTTGATCCAAAATGGATTTTGGATAGAATCCTAAGTTTAAGTGTTCCTCACAAAGGAAAATGAAATTCCAAGGAAGTTCCTAGACATAGCCCCATTGCAGAAATATTTTCATTCTGAATCTACTACAAATTGAATGGGAAAAAATGGACTTAGGATGCAGAAGTTATCGCAGAAAGAAGATGCCTTTATTCTTTGGAAAAAGAGGCAAAATCCCCTAAAAATGGCAAAAAAAACCTTATAAATGGAAATCACATCGGAGAAGGGTCAAAGAGGCAAACTTAAGCAGAAAGGGGAGAAACACTTGATTTCCGATTTCCGACATATCAGGTTAGAGGTAGGCAGATGCACATAACCTAAGGCAAGGACCCCGGGTCGATGCAATATTGCAATCGCCGATATTGACGGATCGGCGTCGGTGATTCCATGAGGCAAAAGACGGACCCCCGAGCAAATGTGACTTGTGATTGTGATATATCACATTGCAACGTCATGTCACAGTGATATAAAGGGGTGCTTACAAGCCAGACCCAATGGGTTTTATAAACTTGGGTTGATAACATTTGAGTTCCACCATAAAGGGGCATTTCTGTGTATTGACGCTTTTCAGTGTAAAAACCAAAATACAAAGGGAAGCGATAAAAACGGACACGAAAGGAATTTTAGAGGTGGCCCTATATTATTTGAGTTTTGTAAAGGTGGAATATCGGGCGGGCCTTAGGCGGAAAGTGGTTTTGGGCTGGCTCCCTCGATCCCACAGACTGGTTAACACGTGGCTAGTGGAGGAGAGAGGAAAACCACCTTTTTGGGTAGGTAACCTCTGTATCCTTAAGCTGCCCAAAATTGCATGATGAACATTGGATTGGAGATCACCTAGATCGATGGTGGAGCTTTGAAAGCAACCCAAGGTGGACCTGATGCGATATTAGTGCAGATGCGACAATATTTGAAGTCCGATAGAAGGGCTCTTGATGGGTTTTTCATCGTTTTCCCGTGTATTTGGGATTTTGCCCAATACACTAATGTGATGCAATATACTACCTAATGGCGGACCTGATAGGGATTTAGGGGTGATTGAATGGGATTTCAAGTCCGAAAGTCCTGCCCGATAATGTATTTTTCCAGAAAGCTCTGTGTAATGTATTTTTCTAAGTTTTCGTGTTTTTTGCTATGAAACGGCACAGAAACCTTTTTAACTGCTCCTAATAATCATGCCATGTTGCAGGAGGCATTTTTACAGGAAATGATGCATTTTGAAGCCACAAAGATGCAGAGTTAGATGGCTAGTATAATCAATAGGGAGCAGAGAAGCTGTAGAGCCACAAAGGGATAATGAAATGTAGAGAGACGGCTGGGGTAGCCAAAAAACTGGAACAATACCTCAAAGGAGGCAAAGAGCTTGATTGAGAGCAAGCTAAGGGCAGAGAGTAGGGAGGGAGTGGAAAGCTACTGTGCAGAGCAGATAAGGGAGTCTTTGGGGTCACTTGGAGGTCAAGTGAAAAGCCAGAGAGTTGAAGGTTGCAGAAAGCCAAAGCCAAAGCCAAAGAAGCCAGAGCCGAAGAGCCAGAGCCAAAGCCAGAGCTGAAGAGTCAAAGCCAAAGCCAAGAGCCAGAGCCAAGAGCTAGAGCCAGAGCTAGAGCTAGAGCCAAGAGCGAGACCGAGAGTCGAGGGCCAGAAATCCGAGAGCTTCAAGAGCCAGGGATAAAATGGTGTCTAAACCCATTGTTTCTATGTAAAACAGTGGAGTTGAACCAAGAGCTTGTAAAAAGGACTTTTCCATAATCCCAGAGAGCCTAGTTGAGTTGACTAGAGCTCATGGAGATGTAGCCCAAGAGTTTTGGGTGAACTCCTAATTAAATTGTTGTCTTATGTGTTTGTTTTATTACTGCATTATTTACTATTATATGTATTTATATATCAGCTGAAGCACATTAACTTAAAGCACATAAACAGTTCTAAACCAGACATAAGCATACACCTATATTGTCAAGTGCATATTTAATTCTACATTGGTTAGTCATAAAGACTTGGGAATATTTAAGCTTTGGAAGTGGGAGAGGTTCCTGTAAGTTAGACAAGAAGCCTAATGCCCCATTTTCAAATCAGGTGGTATCGAAGCTTGAGATTGATTAACCACACCTTCAAAGAAGGTTATATCAGAATGCTTGATTGATAGAGCAAAGATTGCTTGTCCGGAAGGTGTTTGGGCAGTCAAGGATTGATTATCTGATTGATTGTATGTTTTTTGCAAACTGACTATTTTCTGAGTTTGTAGAGGTGAAGGTAAATCTATTGATAGCTCAGTCCAGGAAGGACAAGAAGGAAGAAGGGCTGAAGGCATTCTTCTTATCCCAAAGGACCTCAAAGAAATCGTTGAAGCACAAGAGGTTTGTTGCAAAAGGTTGCTGAATAAGCTCTTTATTAATCTTGTTAGAAGTTCTTTTGTTCATTGGCATAATGACAACTTCTACAAGTGAGTCCTCAAATTCTTCTTTCTTCACAAGACTCTTTGATGAGGACATGAAGGAATATTTTACCACCATGATGGATATGGCGAGAGAAATGTATGAGGATGAAAGGAAGAGCAGCATACTTAGAAAGCAGTTGAATTTCGTGGAGGAAGAGAAGCAGCTACTTTCTGACAAATTGCAGGAAATGGAGAGGCAACTTCATATTGCAAATATGAACCTGGAAAGGATGCATGAGTTGGACGCACAGCTCTTTATTGCACAAGAAGCCTTGGTCAAGTATCGGCTTGAAGAAGAGGTAAATAACTCTAGTTTGCCTTCAATTTCCTATAAGAATGCTTATATTGGTTATTTTGAAAAACATACTAGAGATATAGGTTCCAAGCTAATGTCCAAGATGGGCTATGAAGGAAGAGGCTTGGGTAAGCATGCACAAGGTATTGTTGAACCAATAATGGTTGAGGAAATGCCTAAGTATTTGGTTCTTGGCTATGGACAAGCTTATGGATAAAGTTCCAACGCTACCATGAAGGCCATTAAAACAACTCCAAGAAGGAGTTGCATTGTAGAGTGTGAAGATTGTATTAAGGAGGAATGCAATAGCTTGAAACATCATTTGCAAGATGCAGGTGTTCAAAAGCACACACTTGAACCAGAGAGTTGGGGAGACTCTAACAGCCTTGAAGAGATTGATGGTGTTCCAAAGGGAGCTACTTCTTCATCTGATTCACCTCCTCATGAAGGTAATAAAGGTGAAAGAGAAAGGTATAAATCTGGTTCTAATCATCTTCCTTTTGATTTTGCAAAGCATGATAAATTTCCACATAGAGATGGGAAAAGAATTGCTTGTTCCTTTTGTGGTTTGGATAGCCATAATTTTTCTAGATGTTGGAAGAGAATGACCACATACAAGAAACTTTTGAAGGAAAGGAAGTAAGAAACCAAAGGTCCATTGGACAAGGCAAAGCATGCTATAAAGAGGATGCACATGCAGCGCAATTACTTCCATAAGCAAGGGCATCTTGCTAAAAAGTGTTGGAATCTGAATCCAACAATGCTTCCACAAAAGCTGAAGAAAGTGGAAAGAGAAGATGGCAGAAATGGAAAGGAAGATTCCATGACTAGTGTGTCTCAGGATGATTCACATGTAGATGCTGATGTGCAGATAAAGGATTTTACCAAGAAGGTGAATGGAGAAGTTGAGTAGGAGACTCGCTTTGTTGCTGCAACATTATATTTCATTTTAGCTTTGAAAGTACAGTGTGCTTAAGTGAAAGTTGAAGGATGAAATGCATGCATAAGTATTTAGATGATGGACTCAGTACTTACTTGACAACTGAAGAGGTGTGTTGAACCTATTCTTCAACTCATCCGCAAGACATACGAGGACTCCACGAGCGACACCAGCTCTCTCTCAACCCGCTTTACAGTCTTCTAAAATGACGATCTTAAAAGAACAGACCTCAGTCTGGCGGCCCAGCAGGCTTCAATATTAATCAAGCATAAAAATGTACATACCAAGTTAAGCAATAGAGTAGAGCCAAAGTCTCTAACCTCTGGATACACACACACACTCAGAAAGCTCTTCAGGCACACACACAATGCCTTCGATGCCTTCTCTACCTCACTTACTTCTATATATAACAAAAATAACTAATCAAAAGACAAAACATAGAGAATCTTGGGGGTCCTTGTCCAACATTACTTAGTCTGGACGGTGTCTACCCAACAGTTCTCGAGTACAATAATAATTCAATAAAGAAAACACACTAACAAAAGCATGCGCATTACAAACAGTAATAGTACTACCATGTCGGACTTCTGTCGCTCTCGATGTCAGATCCCGGATCAAATTCTGATGAGGATTTGTTTTCATAGTACTGTTGTTCCAAAATATCGAGATACCTTTGTTCCCAATCAATATTATTGATTTGGGCATCTTCATACGTGTCGAAAAATAGGGTGTCCTTCTCGATGGAATCTTCAACTTTCTCCTTTCCTTTATTGCTGGCCATGGTTAAAGTAGATTCATTTTTTAGTGGAGCTCTTGATGATTGTCCTGTATCGAATTTTATTGTATCTGTTGTGACATAAAGATTCTTATGGGGGAACAGATACTCAGTGTCTTTTACCTTCCACCTGTTGATGTAGGCCATAGGATCTATCTCAATCCCAAGAAAAGGATCTGATTTTCTCGACCGGAAATCGAGCAGATTTTGAACTGATAATTCTACTCCGTCGAGCAACTCCCATTTGAAGATTTGAAACATACTCACTAATCTTTCAATACAATATCTCACCCAAATCCTGCAATACTGGCTAATGTCATTCTGTTGCTACCATCCTTTTGTGAAAACTATTGAAGAACAAACATGATTAGATAATAGCAAATTAATCAAATATGCTACATCTTCGTTCCAATTGCCGTGCAAAATTATTAATGTAACCAAATTCTTCTGATTTATCTAGAGATCAAAAGTGGCCTTTGTTCCTTGCATCTTATCTAATGTTCTGATCATAGACAATTTTTCCTGCAAAGTCAATTTGGCATATTCTTTAAGCCAACTAGTGATCCTTCTGATTTCATCTGGATTGTTCACAATCTGAGGTTCGTTTATTATCGTTGAAAAAAACATTTGTGCAAATGGATTTGGTTCTATTGGGTTTCGAAATTCTAAACTGTGATGATCCCACGGTGCTGAAAATGTCCTCATGTATTGCAAAGTTCTTTCAATGCATTGTGATGATCTTATCACAATTTTCTTTTGACATTTTCCATTTCTTATCTCCCAATCTGCAAAAGGCTAAAACAATTCATACTGTGGGAAAGAATCAGTAGCAGAATAATTTTCATCTGGTCTTTGTAGAAAAGCTGCTTCTAATTCATCAAATAGGTCAGGAATTCGAAGAGAAACGAGAAATCTTTGAATACCCTCAGTCATATTGATTTCTTCTAAATCAAGCATCTTAGCGGAAGTATAAACCGAGAGGGCAAAGTCAATTACTCCAATGATTTGGTAGTAATTTAAAGTTTTCAAAATTTTTATGGATTTTTCTGTATACTCCTTAGTCCAGTAGTCATCTAGGGTTTTAAAATAAACCTTAACTTTCATGTTTGGAAGAGCAAAGAATTTTATTAAGTCTTCATCTAACCCTAGGAATATCCCAACATTTTTTGCCTACCATGCTTGGCAGTTCTGGATCCATTGGTTTCTTTGGAGTCTCATACCAACAACTTTCTTGATTTCTTCGGATATGTCACTGGCAATCTGCTGGAGTATACACCATCTAATTACAAACGTTAAAAATGAATCTTCTTCATGAAGATAAAAGATTCCAGTTCTTCCTTGTAGTCCGTGAGCTTTATTCATCTCCCTGGTGAGCGAGTCTACAAGCATATTAGAGTTACCTGGCACCCATTCAACATCAAAGTCATACATAGCAAACCACATTTGCCAAGCTAATAATCGTCCTCTTGCAAGTTGTTTAGAAATTTTGGCATTGAGAAAATATTTGAAATTCATTGAGTCAGTTCTAATCAAAAACTTGACAGGAGCCAAATAAATTTCAAACTTCTGGATTCCGTTAAAGATAGCCAAAGTTTCTTTTTCTGCAGGGAAATAATTCTTCTGATGAGTCTGAAACTCTCCTGATGCATATCCACATAAAACTTCTTCTTGTTCTGTACCAACTGATATTCTTTCTATCAAAACTATTGCCCAAAAATTATCAGACGCATCGGTTTGTAGGATCATAAAACCATTCCCTGGAGGTTTTAGAGCAGGAAGATGCTTACATTCTTCTTTAAGCTGTCGAACAGCTTGAGTGGCTTTAGAAGACCAAGCAAAATTCTGACAAGCACGAATTGGTTCTGTTTTCTCAGAAAGATTAGGAATATATCTACTGACATAATTAAGGATACCAATGAAACGCTGGATCATTTTAGTATCAGTCAACTGGTCCGGGAAATCAGATAACTTTGATAGGACATGAGGTTGCATATTTATTTTCCCGTCTTTGATATGAATTCCAAGAAAATCTATATTTTCTTGAAAGAGCACCATTTTCTTTTCTGAAAGAACCAACCCATGCTTCTTTGCTTCTTCAAAGAAAATTTCCAGATGTTTCAAATGGGTTTCTAGATCAGGACTGTGTACTAAAATATCATCAATATATACAATAATGAAATTATATTTACCAAAGATGTAGTCCATTCTTCTTTGAAAAAATGCTGGAGCGTTTTTTAAGCCAAAAGGTACTACACGCCATTGATAAAAACCTGCGGGACAAGTAAATGCAGTCTTGTGACGATCTTCAGGAGCAATTTGAATTTGATAATAGCCTAATTTCATGTCAAATTTGCTGAACATTTTACTTTTCTGGATTTTTTGCATGATGACCTCTTGTTTGGGCAAAGGATATTGAAAACCTTTAGTTATTGCATTTAACGGTTTATAGTTTATGACCATTCTATCTTTACCCCTCATGATCTCTGAATGATTTCTAACTAAAAAAGCTGAACAAGAATAATGAGACTCAAATGGCTCAATAATCTTTAGCTTCAATAGTTCTTCTATTTGATTCTAGATTTCTTGTTCATCCTTGGGGGTACATGGTATCAGTTTACCCGTGACTCCATTATCATGCATTGTGATAATTTCCTGCATTGGACTCTCTATGTCCCAGAATTCTTTGGGATTTTCTGAACAACAAGTTAATAATTTTTCAAACATTTTTAATTGATCTTTTGACCAATCAGGGTTTCTGAAAGCTTTTTGTTTAGGCTGGTTATTCTACTCATAAATTTGCAATACTTCTTGCCAATCATGTGAAGTTTTTTGAGACTTCTGTTGACCAACCTTTTTCTGACGATTTTGCTTTCTAGCTTCAGAATCGGTGAGGGTTAACCTTGGCACTACAATTGCTTTCTTGTTGATATTGCAAATGATTTTATCACTGCTTATAGTGACAGGCAAAACTGAGTTAATGAAAGGCATACCAAGAAACAGGCTAGCAGAGTTATCATAGTGCTGAATTGCCGATATTTTTATGATACTCCCACCTAATCTCATAGAAACATTGTCGACATAATGTGTTAAATTTACTAAACCACCAATGGTTTCTGAGACAAGAATATTCTGAAGTGGTTTCCAGAGACCTTTAAAGAGGGATGGGCGAGCCAGATTATTGGATCCTCCTGTGTCAATAAAAGCATCTACTCCAATCCATTCATTTCTGACTTGGACTTCTACTGGGATATACAATAGATTGTTTGATTTGACGATCTTTTTTAAGAAAGCATTTTCTTCTGGAGGAACTACTGCTCTTTTTGACATTGAAAAGGAAGAGGATGCTACATTTTTTGGATATGGACAGAAAGAATTCACAATGGGTCGTGGCTGCAGTGAATCTAAAACGGAAGTGGAATTTTGTTCTGGTTGGGAAGAATTTGAGGAGGAATCTTCTTCTATAGATACATCTTCTGAAGATATATCATAAGTTTCTTCTATATCTTCTTCTGAACTTTCTTCGTCGCTGTAATGATTTTCTTCTAAGAATTCAAAGTCTGAACAGTTGTCACAAATGTTCATTTTTTGACTTAAATCAAACTCTTCTTCATTTTCGGACAAGGAAGCATCAGTTAAAATATATACATCAGACACTTCATCTTGTGAATCTACAATAGACCAATTATCTACAAAATCTTCAATATCTACACATGCTTTTAATTTTGAGGGTGCATTCTTGGGGCATTTTCTTGCATAGTGGCCTTCTTGCTTACATACAAAGCAAGCATTATCTCTTTTGGGATTTCTTCTCTTTTTCAAATATCTATATTTCTTGAATGGATTTTTTGGATTTGCTACTCTTTTTGGGCGATACTTTCCATATTTCTTGGACTTTCTAGATTTGGATTTTCTGAATGGGGTCCAAGGGAGAACAGTTCAGCAAACATCTAACCCTAGTGAAATTTCTTGGGTCTTTTTCTGCCAGCACAAATATTTAACTTTCTCCTGACATCTGAAAAGTAGATCTATCCAATAAGTTTGTTCTATGGATTTTCTCTAGTCCTCTAGATCTTTGAGAATCATATCGCCTAAATTTCCAAGTAATTTGGAAAGAAAAGAAACCTTTTGCACAACATCATTTGGTAGGTTAGCTTTGTAAACTTTGGACATGTATTCTGTACCAAATGAATCTAACTCTTTAAGATCTGTTAACTGCATTCTTGTTACATCTGTAATGATTTGTTTCTTTTCATCTTTTGGTTCAGGAACAAATTGAGTAAGCAATAAAACTTCTAATGTAGCTAATCCATTAGCTCCTACATTAAGTCTTTCTTGTTCTGCTCCTCCCATCCACCATGAGTGGACGATACCAGCCATTCTCTTTTCTGCTAAGAGAAAAATAGAATAATTATCCAGTTTTTTGGTCACTTGCATTTGATAAAGTGCTCCTATCCAAATTCTGATTGATTCTGCTGGATTAGATGAATTATCTAAATCAAGCACATATCCAGAAGCATTTGCTGAAAATAGATCTTGTTCAATTCTCGGGAATTTGGGCACTTCTTTGAATACATTCGCTTTGTGTAATGAGGGCATAATGAATGATGGAAACTTTATAGCTGCATCTTCTAGAGAGGCTACATCATTTTTTGATTTTGGATAACTAAATGATTTAGTTGATTCCATTTTCTAGTCTGCTTTAGATGTAGATGCTTCTCCCTTTTCTTCTCCCTCATTAGTGTCTGTTTCTGTTTCCTCAAATTGTGGGACGAACATTGATCTAGAGAAAGTAGGCGGCTTTGCTTCTCTCCTTTTTCTTTCTTTCTTTTTCTTTGATTTTTCTTGTTTTTTCTGTTTGTCCTGCTGTTGTTCATCATACAATAATTTCAGATTTTCTAGAATTTGCTCAGTCTGACTGCCTAAGTCATCAAGGACTTCTTCTGCATGAGAGCACCAAGTAGTTAGGTAATTCCCTATTTGATAGGTTTGGTCTAACTCGTTTGGATTTTGGGAATTATGTTCTATGAGTGGGGCACAATCAGCTCTGGTTGCAGGTTGTTTTGAGACAGATAATGTTGTACAAAACTTTGTTTTGGGCGGCCACTTTCCTCCTTTGACAAACCTACGATTGGCATATTGCCATTCTTCTACTGGCTGAAATCTATAACTTGACAGACGATGCATTTTATTTACAGATGGCAAAAACGGCTTGGATTCGGGTATATACAATTCAGTTGGAGATAACTGAGGTTCTAAAGCAAATTCATGAATGGTAGGAATGTTACTTGTACTGGATGAAGAAGTTAATTCATATGGTATTATTGGAAAGACATGTTTACGGGGCCTAAGCTTGATATGCATGAACACATGGATGTTGATGATTTCCTTGTATTTGAACATGTATGTGTAATTAACTTGAAGGGTTGATTGCTTTGTTGTAACATGCATGTGATATTGACTTGAGAAAAGTTGATGTGGTATTAAAATGGACATAATGATGAAGTGTTTCAACTTTTGAAAAAGAGTCCTAATGGTCTTTTTCTACATGCTTGACTTGAAGGGTCATTTAAAGGCATGTTTTGTGGGCTTGTTATCTAGTCCATCATTTTTATGTAGATGTAAGACATGGAGGTGTTCGCTAGAGGTGAAATTTGTTTCTTTTGTTGAAACAGGAGTTTAGGCCATCCAGTTGTTGTCTGTATTTCTATTGTTGTTGTTAACAGTTGTTGTTGATAGCTTTTCAAACAGGTGTAAATGAAAGTTTTGTGGAGCATATGTACTTCACATTTGTTTGAGCCACCTAGGATCAATGATCAAGGCAAAGAAGTTCAAACCACCTTATATGACCATTTCAGTAGAAGTTTTGCAGGAAGGCAAGGAGGAAGACAGTTCTTCCCATGAAGGCTAGCCCATCCAAGAAGGGAAGTGGTTAGAGACTTTGGTTCAGAGGTACTATGCAAGGCAAGTGTGTGGAGGTTGAAAGAAGAGGGTGCTGTTACTCTCATTTACTATTCAGATTAGTTATCAGCCTTTTGGAGACCAAAAGTTCTTTTAGTGGGAAGGTGTGATCCAAAATGGATTTTGGATAGACTCCTAAGTCTAAGTGTTCCTCATAGAGGAAAATGAAAGTCCAAGGAAGTTTCTATACATAGCCCCATTGCAAATATCGTTTCATTCTGAATCTGCTGCAACTTGAATGGGAAAAAGTGGACTTAGGATGCAGAAGTTATCACAGAAAGAGGATGCCTTTGTTCTTTGGAAAAGGAGGCAAAATCCACTAAAAATGGCAAAAAAATCCCTTACAAAGGGAAATTGCATCGGAGAAGGGTCAAAGAGGTAGAATTAAGTAGAAAGGGGAGAAACCCCTGATTGTCGATCCCCAACATATCGGGTTGGAGGTAGGCACATGCACATAACCTAAGGTAAGGACCCCATACCGATGTGATATTGTGATCGCCGATATCGACGGATCGACATTGGCGATGCCATGAGGAAAAAGACGGACCCCTGGACCAATGTGATATGTGATTTTGATATATCGCATCACAACGTTGTGTTGCAGCGATATAAAGGGGTGCTTACAAGTTGGACCCGATGGGTTTTATAAACCCGACCTGGTAACATTTGAATTCTGCCATAAAGGGGCATTTCTATGTATCAACTCTTTTTGGTGTAAAAATTGAAATATAAAGGGAAGCGATAAAAACAGACCCGAAAGGAATTTTAGAGGTGGCCCTATATTATTTGAGTTCTATAAAGGCGGAGTTACGGGCGGGCCTTAGGCGAAAAGTGGTTTTGGCTGGCTCTGTCCAATCCCATAGATTGGTCGACACGTGGTTGGCAGAGGAGAGAGGAAAACCACCTTTTTTAGGTGGGTAACCTCTGTATCCTTAAGCTGCCCGAAATTGCATGATGTCCGTTGGATCGAAGATCACCCAGATCAATGGTGGAGCTATGAAAGCGACCCAAGGTGGAACCGATGCGATATTAGGGTAGAGGCGATAATATTTGAAGTCCGATAGAAGGGATTTTGACAGGTTTTTCATCGTTTTCCTGTGTATTTGGGATTTTTCCCAATACACTAATGCGATGCAATATACTGCCTAATGGATTTAGGGGCAATTGAATGGGATTTCAGGTTTGAAAGTCCCGCCCAATAGTGTATTTTTCCAGAAAGCTCTGTGTAATGGATTTTTCTCAGTTTTTGGGTTTTTGCCTATGAAATGGCCTCAAAACCTCTGTAACCACTCCTGATCATCATGCCACACTGCAACAAGTGTTTTTACAGGCAATGATGCATTTTGAAGCCACAAAGCTGAAGAGTCAGATGGTCAGTCCAACTGATAGGAAGTAGAGATGTTACAGAGCCGCATAGGGATAATGAAACACAGAGAAAAAATTATGGTAGCCAAAAAGCTGGAACAAAACCTCAAAGGAGGTAGAGAGCTCGATTGAGAGCAAGCTGAGGGAAAAGTGTAGAAAGGGAGTGAAAAACTACTGCGCAGAGAAGTTGAGGGAGTCTTTGGGGTCACTTGGAGGTCAAGTGAAAATCCAGAGAGCTTAAGGTTGCAAAAAGCCAAAGTCAGAGCCAAAGAAGCCAAAGCTGAAGAGCCAGAGCCAAAGCTAGAGCCGAAGAGTCAGAGCTAGAGCCGAAGAGCTAGAGCCAGAGCCAAGTGCCAGAGTGAAGATCTAGAGCCAGAGCTAGAGCCAGAGTCAAGATCCAAAGTGAGAGCCGAGGGCCAGAAAGCTGAGAGCTTCAAGAGCCAGGGATAAAATGGTGTCTAAACCCATTGTTTCTATGTAAAATAGTGGAGTTGAGCTAAGATCTTATAACAAGGACTTTTCCATAATCCCAGAGAGCCTGGTTGAGTTGACTAGAGCTCATGGAGACATAGCCCAAGAGTTTTGGGTGAACTCCTAATTAAATTGTTGTCTTATGTGTTTGTTTTACTGTTACATTATTTACTATTATATGTATTTATATATCAACTGAAGTGCATTAGCTTAAAGCACATAAATACTTCTAAACTAGACATAAGCATACACCTATATTGTCAAGCGCATATTTAATTCTGCATTAGTTAATCATAAAGGCTTGGGAATATTTAAGCTTTGGAAGTGGGAAAGGTTCTTGTAAGTTAGACAAGAAGCCTAAGTGCCCCATTTTCAGATCAAGAGTTCATCCGAACTGCCCTTCAAGAATGTACAGTTGACTCCCTTCGACTAGATGCGACACTTAAGATACACTTTGTGATGACAGTGACGATACTAGTATGAAAATGCATAAGAATTTGAGAATGGATCTAGTGTAGAAATTTTATGAATAATATGACACTTAGTCAACCGAGATTATCCTAATTATACACTATTGTGGAATGCATGCATAATACATAATCTCCTCTACGTTGATTATCAATTTAGCAGTACTCAAAAACATACCATGTGCACATTGAAGCATCAATCACACATATCAACACAGTATGTACTCCGGGAAAGCATAAAGCTGAAAACCCCACAACTATCCATATATTATATTGATTGACATCATGTAACAGTACACAGTACAATACTAGCTCCACCTGTTACACATAATACAACATAGATCTGAATCAATCATTGCCTCAAATCACCTCTGATGCTTGCCTGCCTCCACTGCGCAATACCTGCTGAGAATACAACAAGAATGAATCTCCAAACTCGTATATCCCTTGTGTGACACTACGCAATCCTCATTGGCAACTCAATCCCACTGATTTTGCAAATCACATGCACAACTATAGTCACAACTGACAGTTGTCTTTCCCTTTCACTCACCTCTAACACTTGTCTCCACTAAACTATCCATGCACTGAGTTAACTGATGTATTCTTTAGTTTCTTTATGAGTTAATAATTTGTGAATTAATTAATAACTAATTCACACCACTCAACATTAGTCTATTTTCCAGTTAGACTAACTACAACTAGTTCAACTGAGTCAAACTGAACACAACTCCATCAACTCCTGATCCAACTCCATGGAACTCAATCACTGAAGTCCTAACTGAAGTCCTCCATGCAATAGCTCAAGTTAACCCATAGGAACCATGTATTTCCTTCTAGCAGTTGCATGTGCCACATCCGTAGCTCGAACTGAAGTGCTCCAAGGGAATAAGATAATGTTTATAGTCCAAATATTATTAAGAGCTAATAATATTCGATTGTTCTATTTTTAGCCTGGCAGTCTAAAAATAGACTCCGCCCATAGGTATAAAAATAGAAGTACATCTATTTTTACCAACTTGACCAATCATCCACAAATGGCATCCTGCAACTCATAGACCATGATCCATATGTCTAAAAATAGACTTGCGCCAAAAATAGCCAGCGGGCCCACTTAGTGAAGGCGACTTCTTTCCACTAAGCTCCATCATGTTGTTGCATTCTCAACACTCCCTCTCAACAAGATATGGATTATCAGCAACCCCTATCCTGTCTCGGTGGTACTCGAATTTTCTCCTTGTGAGTGTCTTCGTCAAGATATCAGCATCCTGATCCTCCGTGGGAATATATGAAAGTAACATGATTCTCCGCTACACACAATCTATGATATTATGGTACCTGATGTCGATGTGTTTGGATCTATCATGAAATACAGGATTAGCCGAGAGTTTAATGCAACTCTGGTTATCACAGTAAATCACAGTAGGATCCAAATGAGACTCGAACAACCTGACCAGGATCTTCCTCATCCATATAGCCTTGCATGCAGCCAAACTTGCTGCCATATACTCGGCCTTTGTGGAACTGAGTGCCACGGATCTCTGCTTCCTACTGTACCAAGAAACTGTTGTCGATCCGATACTGAAGATCCCTCCATATGTGCTCTTTCTGTCCATTGGGCTCCCTGCCCAATCTGCATCCGTGAAGCCACATAGCCTCACCTCATCCTCCTGTCTGTACCACAATCCATATCCCAATGTGCCTTTGAGATAATGCAATACATGCTTGCCCGCCTTCTAGAAGAGCTTGATTGGCTTAACCATAGCTTGTGAAAGCTGGTTAAGAGCATAGCATATATCGGGTCGTGTATTGACCAAATACATAAGCGACCCCACCAACTGTCGATAAACAGTGGCATCCACTACCTCCGCTGAAGTAGCATCCTCCTTCCTCCAACCTCTAGGAAGAGGAGTATCAACAGGTTTGTAGCCATGCATGTTGAACTTCTCTAGTATCTCTCGAGCATACTTACCCTTAGAAACAAATATTCCATCACTGCGCTGCCAAATTTCCAATCCCAGGAAATAATGAAGGAGGCCCAAGTCCTTCATCTCAAACTCCCGAGCAAGATCCTCCTTGCATGAAAGTATCGACAGCTCATCTCCCGTTAGAATCAAGTCATCTACATACAGTATAATGATAAGAAACTTACCCTCCACCAAAATCTGGTATAGGTTAGGATCTGCCTCACTCTTGGAGAATCCAAGTCCAGTGAAATAGCTATCTATCTGTGTGTACCAAGCACGAGGTGTTTGTTTCAACCCATACAATGCTCTCTTGAGCCTGCACACATGCGACTTGCTACTGAAGATCTCGAAACCTTCAGGCTGCTCTATGTACACTTCCTCCTCAATGAATCCATTGAGGAATGTAGTCTTCACATCCATCTGATGAATGTGCCACCCCATTTGCACTGAGAGAGCAAGAATCATCCGTATGGAAGAATACCTTGCGACAGGTGCAAAGGTCTCCTCATAATCGATCCCCTCTATCTGTGAGAAGCCTCAGGCAAAAAATCTTGCCTTGTACTTCTCCACACTCCCGTCAGCTGTCTGCTTCACTTTGTAGATCCATCTCGAACCCACCACTGATTTCCCTTCCGGTCTTGGGACAATCTCCCATGCACTGTTTCTAACAATCGAATCATACTCTTCCACCATGGCGTCTACCCATGCGGGTTCCTCTACAACTTCCTCAAAAGAGGATGGCTCCGTCACGATGCATTTGTTCACAAGAGCCATGTATCCAGTGTACCGATCCGATGACTGTCTCTGCCTGTGCTCTGCTGTAGGTGGTTCTACAACCTTCTCTGCATCTTGAGCCAGTCGCTCAGCTTCTGTAGTGCACTTTCGCTCTCTGATGGTTGGCGCTGCATGAGTGGTCTCTTCCACTCCATGAACTTCCTCTTATGGCTGATCCGCATCTTGAAGTTCATCCTTAGGAACTAATAGGTCCTCATCTGCATGCAAGTGTGGCTCCCTCTCAAGTGAACACTTCATGGATTTCTCCTCCTGAAATTTTATATCCTGTCGCACAACAGTCTTGCGACTGTCTGGAAAATACACACGATAGTTGTGGGGCGTATCAGTGTACCCCACAAATATCCCAACCTATGCAGTCGGCTCCAACTTCTTTCTGGCATCCTTCGTTACATGCATGTAAACGTTAGCACCAAAAATCCTCAATGAGAAAGATCAGGCTTCTTACCAGAATAAGTCTCCTCAGGTGTACTCATGCCAAGTATCCTATGAGGACAACAGTTCTGCACATAAACTGCTGTATTGCATGCTTCCACCCACAAGTGAAGGGTTAGGCCCTGATCATGCAACATTGCCCATGCAGCACCCACAATCGTTATGTTCTTCCACTCAGCTACCCCGTTCTGCTGTGGGTTATGGGGAGCTATGAGCTCTCTACGAATCCCTTCTGCCTTGCAGAAATCCTTGAACTCGTCTAAGATGTATTCACCACCATTATCGCTCCTAAGAGCCTTCACCTTCTTCCCCGACTCCTTCTCGACCAGTGCTTTGAATTCACAGAACTTTGAATATGTCTCGCTCTTCTTCTGCATGAAGAAGATCCAGAACTTACGAGAGAAATCATCAACAAAAATCACATAATACCTGTGTTTTGCTGTCGAAGCAACTGAGAAAGGTCCACACACGTATGTGTGAATTCTCTCAAGGATCGTCGTGGCGCGACTATCCTTCTCGTGAAAGGTGGCTTTCACAAACTTCCCCAAAGTACACCCCTTGCACTGATCTGAGCGCAAGTGTGCCTTCAGGAAGCCCTGTAGTGATCTGCTGCAGTATCTTCAAGGCTCCATGGTGAAGGTGACCCAATCCCCTGTGCCACAACTCGCCATCATCCCGGCTCACCAATCCTTCTGCCTTGCCTGCCATTGTTGCGCATCCATCTACATGCAACTGATAAAGGTTCCTCACTCGAACCCTATCTTCCGGGTCTCACCAGTTGTCTTGCTGCGCAGGAAGGCCTTTCCCTCGCTGAAAACAACATCATACCCCTTGTCTTCTAACATCGCCACTGAGATGAGATTCTTCTTCAATCCTGGAACATGCATGACTTCCTTCAATACAAAGGGTTTACCAGACTCCCTCTCAAAGGAAATGGTACCGATACCGGTCGCACTGTATCTACCATCATCGCCCATCTCGATGTGCACTCCAAGATCTTCGTCCTCCAGATCAGAGAACAAATCTCTATCTCCCGTCATGTGAAAAAACGCACCACTGTCCAAGAACCACACTGATCCCATCACACTTGAAACCAAGCATGCGATCAATGAAAAATCAAGCTCAAACTGAGAAGCTAAGGCCTCTCCCCCTGCAGATCCAGCAGCTTGCTTGTTCTTCTTCTTCTGCGGACAATTTGTGGCATAGTGTCCGAGCTGGTGACAGTGAAAACACTTCACCTTGGACATATCCTGCTTCTTGCCTTTCGCACCAGACTGAGAAGCTTTCTTGCTCTTCCCTTTCTTTGCTTTGGCAGCCAAAGCACAATTCTCTTCATCAGCTCCCTTTGACGAAGATCCGTCCCTGGTACTCCGCCTGATCTCCTCCTGCACAAGATCTGACCATAGTCTTTCCCATCCTGGCAACTTCTCCTGACCATTGACAGAGTCCTGATAGGAATGCCAACTCTTCGAAGACCAAGGAGAGCCAAGCTCACCAAGTCCTCATCATCAACAGTAACCCCCACACTTCCCAGCTCATCTCGACACTGAGTGAACTTCGTGAGATACTTGGGAATACTGTCACCCTTCTCGCATTTGATGTTTCTGAGTTTATCTTTGAGCACCAGCTTCCTCTGATCGCTCTTGCTTTGGAATAATTCTGTTAATGATTTCCACATCAAATATGGAGTAGCCTTTCCATGGAGGCTGGACACAATGTGATCCTTAACGCCCTCCAACAGAATCCTTCGACATTTTGCGATCTTCTTTTGCCAAGCATCAGCTTGAGTAGCATCAGTAGGCTTTGGGATATCCGTATCTATGAACTCCTTCAGCCCGTTATCATCCAATACTGCCTCCAGCCTGTCCTTCCATGCAATATAGTTTGAGCTGCCCTCAAGAGCATACTCCAATCGCAATCCGTTGAAAGACATTGCTGCGTTGTCACCAAGAAAACACTGCTGCAAATTCGAATTCCACCAGCAACCAACTCAACCGCCTCGGATCTAAGATTCGTGAGAACACAATATTTCTCGTACAGAGATTGACTGTATGGGCATTCACCGGATATCTCACCTTCCAAAAGAAGGATGAATCCAGAGGCTACCTGGCCCGATTACAGACTCTGCCTGAAGAAATAGAATGTAAAAACTTCCTGAATAGTAGATCAGATGATCAACAGCTTTGATACCATGTAGAAATTTTGAATAATTTAACACATATTCAATGGAGATTATCCTGATCATGTACTATTGCGGAAAACATACAACAATACATAAGCTCCTCTACGTTGATCATCAATATAGCAGCATCAATAACAATAAAACATCAAGAGCATTCACACATTAACACAGTATGTATCCCGGGGAAAGCATCTCGCTAAAAAACCCCAACTATCTGTATATTAATGATTGAGTCATGTAACATTACACAGCATAATACTTCTCACAAGTATCTCCACCTCTGTTACACACAATACAGCTCAGATCTGATCTCCAAATCTCTTCCACTGCTTGCCTGCCTCCACTGCTCAATACCTGCTCAAGAACTGATGAGAATGACTCACCAAAATCGTTTTTCACCTGCAAAATAGTCACTCGCTCTTTGTGGACGTGAGAATAAGCTAAAATGTGGGCAAATACGTGGGCAAACTCATTGGCATACTCAATCCCTTGATTGTGCAAGATCTGGTGCACAACTATAGTCACAACTGATAGCAATTTGATTCTCTACCACCTGTCCCTATTGAACTGAACATGCACTAACATGCAACTGAGTTAACTGATGTATTCTATAGTTGCATTATGAGTTAATAACTTGTGAATTAATTAATAACTAATTCACCCAACTCATCTCTAGTCTATTTGCCAGTTAGACTTAAATACAACCAGTTTAACAAAGCTAAACTGAACATAACTCCATCAACTGCACCTCCAGTCCACTAAACTCAACTCACTTGAGTTCAAACTGAAGTCATGCATGCAAATATTCAACTAACCCATAAGAACCACGTATTTCCTTCATGCAATTGCATGTGCCACATCCGTAGCTCGAACTGAAGTGCTTCAAGAGAATAAGATTAAGTTTATAGTCCAAATATTATTGTGAGATAATAATATTTGACTTTTCTATTTTTGACAGCCAGTCTAAAAATAGACTTGATCACTCACACTGTGATCACTCACACTTTCATCAAAAAATAGAAGTCCATCTATTTTTCCAACTTGATCAATCATCCATAAACAACAACCTGCAATCCATAGACATGATCCATATGTCTAAAAATAGACATAGTCTAAAAATAGACTTGCGCCAAAAATAGCCTGCGGGCCCACTTAGTGAAAGCAACTCTTTTCACTAAGCTCCATCATCTTGTTGCAATCTCAACAATTTAGTCTAAGATCCACTAATTGACCTATGACTGGGTGAGTGGTTGAGAAAGGGCCTCAGTGACTGCGTAATTTCGCAACTCGGGAGCTCAAGGGTCAGGCTTGAGCCTTAAGATTGTGCAATGTATATTTCAGGTTGGAATAAGCGAGTCAATTGTGCAGTTCTTGCGTTGAAGAAGATGGGTTGAGGGATACAACATCGTTTCTGCTTACTACGTAGTTATGGAAGGCATAGGACGCTAGGTGATTGCGTAATTATGCAGTTCAGGAGCTCAAGGCTAAGGCCTGAGCCTTGAGATTGCATAATGGATAGTTCTAGCTACACAAGAGAGAGGGGTTGCATAATTTCGGAGGTCAGAGGTTGAGCTTGAGAACTGTGATTGCGTAGTGCGTAGTCCTGGAAGGCAGAGACTTCACATTCTATAGTGCCAAGGGAAAAGGGTGCTACTTAAGGGTTGAGACCATGAAATGCACAGTTTTGACTTGGCAGGATGACGCTGAGTGGCCTGGTCAGGTAGTTTTCCAAGTCGAACTAATTGTTGGATCAATGAGATGAAGATGAGCAAAAGAGAGAATCTAAGCATTATCTCACAGTTAGATCGCTTGACGACATGACAAGAAACACTTAGAAAATATGAACAACATGCCTTCTTCAATGCAACAACTTTGCGATGGCTACTACCAAGTGTGACACAATAGATACACATTATGACAAAAGTGGTGACACTTGTGCGACAGTGCTTCAAACTTTGGGAATGAGTCTAAAACATGTCTAAATGATAAGAGAAACTCATTATTACGAATATTGCCACTTGAAGTAAGTCAAAACTCCACTTTATGCAATAAGCGACAATTCCCATGCCAAAATATGACACTTGTGATATTACAAGAAAAGTGAGAATGACACTTGTAATATCCAAATGATAGTGAAAGAAACGCATCCCAGAGTGAAGATAGTGCTGACTAAGCTGTCCTTTTTTTATAAATTCATCTGTTTGTAAAAGTGAACATAACTCATTTCTAGAGTCATACAGAATCCCTTTTGCGCGAAATGAGTTGTGCCAGATTCAAGATGACGAGCACTACGCGGTGGTCCAAGTTCCACACCAATCCAAAAACTTTGAATTTTGAGCTATTCTTTTGAGCACCTAAGTAGATGCCCAAGACACCTTTTTAGTGCCAAACCCATCACAAGTCCTCTTAAGGGTATGATAGCGGGAACTTCAGGAACGCGTAGTCTAACTAGGCGGAGGAGTTGCCCAGAAAGTTATGGAAATTCCGGTCTTATTTAGAGAAAATATGGCAATGATTTTTATAGATCCAAGTTATAGTTATTAAACTTTAAAATTTTAGCTATCCTAGACATTTTTGATGGTGCTGAATCCATTTCCACCATCAAAAACACGATTCAAACACTGCTTCTACAAAAAATTTTGAAATTTTTTTCCCGGATTCTGGCCACTTCTAGTAGTCTGGGCAATTCCTCTGCCTTCTTAGACGACTCCCTTCGGGAAGGTTCCGAGGAAACCCTTATGTTATATGATGAATACCAAGGGGTTAATTTAAGTTAGATGCATCGAAACTCATTATGACGTGGTCACTAAATAAGTCACAGGTAACCATTAAACGAATAAACCTTAAGTACATACCATGTTGAAGGTTAATTCAATAAAAACTTTATAAGCATAGCAAATATGTATATCGTAGTAACATTGCAAAATCAAAACATGGCAAGGTCTGTGGAATAATTATAAGGAAGGTAAACATTTATACATGTTTATAAGTAAAGAAAAGTATTCCTTTTCACCAGGGGATTAATAAAATTATGTAACCAGTAGTCATTAATCCACATGTGAATTTTCCTTTAACTAAGGACTGGTAATATATATATATATATATATATATATATATATATATTATATATATATATATATGTGGATAGGAGTTACAGTACACACATACTTTGAGGATAAATAATTTTGGGTGTGATAACCGATAACCTTATGCATTAAGAACATAGCTGCAATGTGATGCAATGCACTCCACTGCAACCAAAAACTTTGACATAATTTTACAAGTAAAGCTACCAAAGTTTACATCTAGATCTGGGTCACTTTAAGACCGGTCGGGTTGGTAATTAACACATGTAAAATAGTGTCACAGATGCAACCGTAAATATTTTTTAGGATAATTTTATTTGTTCTCATTTGCATATTCATTGAATTGGGCATGGTCCTCTCCGAGGCTCTCCACCTAGTGGTTGTAAATAAATTGCTAATGTATAAAGTTATTTTCATTGTTTTGTTTTGTTCTTTTTGGGTTTAAGTTGATAAAACGTTAAATCAGTGTGCATTTAAAAGTTTTAAAAAAATGAATTTATACTATACGCTAAAATAAATGTCATCTATCAATATTATATATTATGTCTTAATGCATGTATATAAAACAAACTCATCTGCATGCAACAACTTTTTAATTTTTAATAAAATTAGAGATGTCATTCAATTTGTGGGGTCAATGAAATGACTATATGATTTTGGAACACTGTGAATTATTACGAGGTTTGTAATTTAATATTTTTTTAGAGATTAGAACAATAGTTCTATATACTTATTTTTAGAACATGATAATAAATTTTTTAATGTAATTATGTTTATATTTTAATATATTTGAAACTTAGAACAATAGTTTTATTTCATAATTCACTAGTGATTTCCAATGCCAGTTTAATGCAAGCAAGTGTTTTACAATATCATTTTTCACAAAAGTATTGTTGATGGAGTGCAAAAATAATGTGATCTCGAAAAAACAAGGGTTAATATACAGAGAAAGGAAGCAGATCTTCCTTGACATTTCCTCTCTGTATATCAAAGTCCTGATGATGAGTCTTGGTATAGGCTCGAAACGTCGACAAATAAGAATGAAGAACACTGTGGATCATCCGAATTCAGTTTCTCAAAAACCACTCCACAGAAACTTACAAACTAAGATTGTTACCCTGTACGGAGGGGACACTTGGAAAGAAATTCGTGATCTCGAAAAAACAAGGGTTAAGATATAGAGAAAGGAAGCAGATCTTCCTTGACATTTCCTCTCTGTATATCAAAGTCCTGATGATGAGTCTTAGTATAGGCTCGAAACGTCGACAAATAAGAATGAAGAACACTGTGGATCATCCGAATTCAGTTTCTCAAAAACCACTCCACAGAAACCTACAAACTAAGATTGTTACCCTGTACGGAGGGGACACTTGGAAAGAAATTTGTGATCTTGAAAAAACAAGGGTTAAGATACAGAGAAAGGAAGCAGACCTTCCTTGACATTTCCTCTCTGTATATCAAAGTCCTGATGATGAGTCTTGGTATAGGCTCGAAACGTCGACAAATAAGAATAAAGAAAACTGTGGATCATCCGAATTCAGTTTCTCAAAACCACTCCACAGAAACCTACAAACTAAGATTGTGTTTCTTATTGCAACAATAGGTATGAAGGAATGTAAAGGATTTGCGAAAATTATAAAACAATTAAAATAATAATCTAAACTTCTTATAAAATATAAGCCTTATTTAATCAAACTAATTTACCAAATACTAAGATTTATTTTAAAATTAATATAATTTTATTAAAAAATAATATAGTCTATGGAAAATTGATCTTTAACTTTAAACAAACTCAGCTCATTTATTATATTTTACCTAATTTACTTTATTTAAAATGAGCGGAAGAGACTACTACTATGTATCACTTGTTTCTATATAAAAAAAAATTTATAAAGTTAATAAATCATCTAAAGAATGATTAAAACTATTTGAAATAATTGAAACATCATTAAATCTAAATAAATTAATAAATTATTTGAAAAAAGGTTAAAATTATAAAAATAATAAATTATTTGAAAAATAAATAAATTATTTTATTATATATAGAAAACAAATTTATAAAACTAATAAGTTATTCCAGGAAAGATTAAAAATGTTTGAAAGAATTTAGAATCATTGATTTTGAATAAAAACCCATTATACTTGTTATCATGATTCTTATGAAATATTGCTTTTATTGAATTTGATATAATATGAATATAATGGCTAAACTTATACAATCACAAGAATTCATGCAAAAATGAAACAAACATGAATTATATCATTTCAAAGCCAAAATTCATCCTACATATAGAGTGCTTATGAGATCCCACAAATTTTAAATTAGGATATTGTTTGTTGAGAAAATAACTCACCAACTCAATCCAACCAACAAACCCAATATGCCAATATGCTATTGCAAGGGTACTTGATTTAAATCCCTCTTTTAATGCCTACATTACAAAGTGACATTACAAAAATAAATACAAGAATCATAAATTACAACATAGATAACAAATATTGATACAAGAACCATTAATTACAATATAAATAAGTCATGAATATCAACACAATAATCATAAGTTACAACAAAGTTATATTAAAAAAATAAATACAAGAATCATAAATTACAACATAGATAACAAATATCGATACAAGAATCATAAGTTACAAGACATATATTTGTCTGATAGTATGGTATGGTCTTTATAAGCACTTACTCCCCTCTAAAATCTCACAGACTACGTACTTTCACCACCACAACCTTCAAGCTTCCCAGTTGACTCATCTAAGGCACTGACATACTCTACTCGTTGGAGCTTTCACAAGAAAAGTTGTGAACCACTCTATAAACCTACCACTATCTGTCACATATTTCACTTTCAGCTATCTGTCAATTTTTAGGAAGAGAATCTGGATACTAAGTATATTTAGAAGTTTATCATACAACTTAATGTGTCTAACACACAAAGATCTCATACTATAACATTTATAACATTTAATCATTGTTCTTAGGTCACCGCGTCCTCCAAGAACCACAAGTTGTAACAATATGTAGACATAATCAAATTTATAATATGTTAAAGGGGTTTCTAAGAAACAAGAACCATCGAACCATCGATTGAGATACGCTATATTGTTCATTGATGGGTTATGAACATTTTACAAACAACCTAAGTAAAGAATGAGAAAACAAACTATTTAAGAAAGATGACAATAAATCCCATGACAACAAAATCAATCAACCGCTCTCCTAACATTTCATAATGATAACATGTATTGATGTTCTTGGAGCATAATGAATAACGTCAGCTTAATCTTTAAGACATACAAACTTACATAAATATTTCCCTCACATAGCATTGTCCACACTAAAAAATCTCCAAAGCTAATCCCATCATATAATTTATAACCATACATATAATAACAATTATTATTATTATTTTATGATCCATTGTGTTGTGCTGATACTCAACTGTAGGAATCCAAGACAATTGAAATGGATCATAGCCCTCTGAATGACAGTGCCTTAAGTCATTATTTATTTGAAATTTTCTAAAAGCATTCAAATTTCTTCTCATAGAAAAAGTGTTTCTATTGGAGGTGCGAGTTGATCGTGTTCATGAGGTTGGAGATTCAAATCGTTAAGAGAATAAAGCTCCATAAAGTAATAATCGATAAATTCTAAATCTGTTGATGTAGCAATGCCTGATATTGAATCCTTATTTTCTGGAGACGCCATGTCAACAAGCTCTCCCTAGTTTATGTGGTCTCATTGTGAGGCTTGGATCTATGTACGGTAAATCAAATGGCTTGAATATTTTCCCAAGTGCCTCTACCTCTCAAATTGCGGCATCGACATCAACATCGATTTTCTCATCTAGGTCGTTTGAATTCGCCAGGAAGGGCTTCGCAGGTGTAGCCTCTGAATTGAAAGAATTATGTGTGGTCAATAGGAGCTCGTAGTAGCTCTTTTCCACTTAAGGTATCGGTGATAAAGAAATTTACTCATGATTTATCCAAAACACAAATTAGTTACGGAGAATTATTCAGAGGGATAAATATAAAAAATAATTAGCAATAACCATAAACACATGAACACACATGTTTATATGGGAAAACTCTAAATCTGGGAAAAACCTGATCATAATGAAATTTCATTATCTTTGGCCAAAACCCTGGTCAATCCAGCCAAGTGAGCCTTCACGGCTCACCTCCAGGCCCCTTTTTTTACAATGAAGTCCTTCCAGCCCTTTTATAGGCTCCATTACATATAATACCACGGGGAAAATACCATAGGTGCACAATACCATGTGCCCCAAAACCATCACTGTTTAACCTCCTCTGACTCTATCCGAATCAAATTTACTTAACAATCTGTGCTATAAAAAACAAAAGATCTTCTTGAATCACTATTTGTAAATATCTAATTTTCCCTGTCATCGAACCCTTGTTGTACGGCAACATTGGATCCATTTTTCTATAAAGTTGATTGTCTTTCTGGAATGAAACAATATCACTGAAACATCTATCACCATACAACGTAGACATGTTGATGCACTTGTCTGTATCAGCCAACTTCGAAGGAGTTCCTTTAACTAGATTGAAATCGATTTTAATGATCCCTAATGTCTGATTCAAATGTTGTTAGTCCATTCATTTTTTCCCAGAATCTACACACAGATGTCAATAACTATTTTATGTTATTTTCTTCTTCCCCATTTATAGAATCACTGATCTCCTACTCAACTCCAAACAATATTTCATTTTCTTCCTCATCTTCAAAGGCATTGCCTAATTGTTGGTTGTCCTGAAAGTCCCCATGAACTGCAATCAAACAAACAACTCAAAAAACTATTTACTCTCACACACCTTTGTTGTGATATCAAATTGGAAAAATTCATGCACAAAGCAAACAAATATAAATCATATTATTTCAAACCTAAAATACTTCGCACATATATAATGCTTATAAGATCTAACCTATTCTGAACTAAGAAATTGTCTGTTAAAAAATTATCTCAACAATTCAAACTAACCAACAAACCCAATCCCCAATCTACCAATATGGTATTGTAAGTATTAATTCTAAATTATACATCTTTATGTTTAAGAATAATAATAACTAATACAATATTCGATTCCGGAACAAACTAAACTCAAGTTTTCGTTGTGATTCTTTTGTATTACATGCCTTTTTAAGAAGAATAACGTTGTTTGTCAATTTGTATTTAATAGGCAATAAAGTTTGAAGCAAGATATCATTTCAACTATTTACAGGTTCAAGTAATTTTATTAAAATATAAAAAATTAATTGTAAATTAATAAAATGGTAATAATGTTCTCCATTTAGATTCCAGATTATATCCGTGTTTAATATTGGTAGAGACAAAAACAAATGTATATCCACTTCTTAGATTTTTCTGTGCTCACCTAAATTCCGCACGTCACGATGAGAATTTGCGCTTACATGGACCAGTGATTTGGCATGCACAAACTAGATACCCTCGAAATTCTGAAATTCTTAGAAATAAAGTTAGGAATAGTGAAAGCAAAAACTTTCTCCGAAATTTGCAATAATTATTGTTTCTACAAAGTTCCTCGCTAAAAACTTATTATTGGATTATTCTAATAACTTTTAAGGATGGTGGACAGCCACTTTAGAGTCTTCCGGGCACCAACTTGACTTGACCCTACCCGACAGAACATCTGTTACAAAGAAAATGTTGAATTGATTATGGATAAGTGTATTACTTTTCTGCATAATTTCTTAACACATTTACGCTCACCACATTATTATTATTGTTGGGTGTGTTTTGTTTAATGATCATTTTATGATAATGTCGTCCATTTTTTTTATCATAACGCTCTTACATGGCCCAACACTGGTCTAGTCCGCCCAACACTGGTCTAGTCCACTCTACTAGATGGCCCAACATTGGTCTAGTTGACTAGACTATAGGGGTCTAGTCGACTAGACTATAAGGAGCTAAGAGATAGGCTTTGATGAATCTGAGGAGAATTGAACTGGTTTTTTATAGAGGGTTAATAATTTGTTTGAGTGAGAATCTAATTTTATTAATTAATGTTAAAAATCTATTAAATTTATCCATAATAATAAGCTTTTATTCCAAAAAAATCCATATTTTTTCTTATATAATTATTGGATTACATAAAAAGAACTATACATGAAGAAGGGTTATTCACTATTTGTAAATGTTTGGAAATAAATTGTTATAAGAGGTTTTTCTTTAGAAGTGAACTTTGTAATTAGAATAAAAATCACTTAAAATGTGCAAGATCTGAAATTATACCAAGGTTATTCCCTATTTGTAAGTGTGGAAATAAATTGTTATAAGAGGTTTTTTGGAACTGAAGGTTATTGTAATTAGAACAAAAATCACTTAAAGTGCGCAAGATCTGAAATTATTATCAAATTAGGGATGTGTTTTCCTATTATATTTCTAAATCACTAGATATGTACAAGATCTTAAATATTGGAAATGAACCTTGGTGTAATTAAAATAGAAAAGTGTACCAGATCTGAAATTATTGTTATGTTAGAGATGTGTTTTTATATTATATTTCTAAATCACTAGAAATATACAAAATCTGAAATTATTATCATGTTAGGGATGTGTTTTCATATTATAATTTATTAGTATTTAAGTTTGTAATGTTTATAAATAAGATATAAAATGTATTACTCATTATAAAATTAATATAATATTTAATTAATTTTAAAATATATGAAACTTTAAGCAACATTTTAAGGTATTATTATACTTTTTGAGATTCCTACACTGTGTATGAGTGCTATAAATATTTTTAAAATTTTTCTAAAAAACTCTAAATAAATTGTAATATTATGAAGTTAAACATCTATATGAATTCATTACTTTCATAATAAGTATGCAAATAAATTATAATATTATGTAGTTAAACATCTATATGAATTCTTTACTTTCATATTAAGTATGCAATATGGTTGAAGAATACAACAAATTAGGAGGAATTTGTCATTTTATAATTTTTTTTATTTTTATTTCAAGCCATTTAGATGTGTTGACTAAGAATATGAATTAAATTTTTTTTTAATGATAAGATTTGGGTCCCAGTAGAGAATTGAAATAAATTTATGAAAATGATTTTTGAATCACTTTTGAAAATATACATGTATTAGGAAAAAATCAACGACAGAATTATATTCTCGGAGAGAGCTCTGATTTCCTTAATTCCTTTAGCTATGGTTCTTATTTAATCATGACTAATAATCAAAATTATAGATTATGTTTAAGTCTCTTACTTAAAATTGAATTGAAAACAATTTTTTATTCTTTTCCAAATAAGAATATACTAAAATGACTTCGTGTCCATGCTTGTCATATTTTATAATATTTATATATTTTTTAAATAGCTTTTTAAATAAAATAATAATAAATATTGTAAGAGAATATCTAAAGAAATATAGATTTATATTATTTATACATATTTTTTCTTACTTAAGAGACATATATAATTTAATATTATGTTGAGTTTAGTGATGAAAATTGTATAATGTTTTAAATCAAATTTATTTATGTTTTTATTATTTTATATGGGATTAAGATGCATGTTATTAGTTTTTAAGAGTAACTAAATCAACAAAGCCTTGTCATGACGAGTTATGTAAAATATGAGATATATGATTCAAAACCCCTTAATTAACTCATGTTTAGGGACATATATAGGTACTTAGAAGCTCATATTTCTAATTATCCCCTCTGCCTCTTAAAAAACAATAAAAATATCGAAATGTGTGCTATTAAAAAGTATATGATTATGCCAAGACTACTACATCAAACATAATTCCACTATCTTCATAAATATGAGGTTGTAAGGAGGAAGTCGAGGAATGAGTAACCCTAATAATGTGTATCTTAGAAACACTAATGGTTTTATCTTTTTCAAGGATGCACTAAAAGAGAATTCTTTTGCTTCAACTCATCAGGTCCAAAATATATCAAGACCTTACATCATTGAGCACATGGACAAGGTACCAACTATATACTTAAAAAACCTAGAGGTAAAATCATATTTTTGTTGATCTACCACATTATTTGTTGATTTAATGGTTTCTAGTGGAAAACCAAACACTTATATCAATGGTTATACTCCTTTTAGACAACAAGATGTGATATCTAATTATGCTCTAAAGGCTTCTTTATAGTTTATTTTTTTCTTAGCAAGATGTAGAAATTTTTCTAAATGAAGGGTCATGGTTTTGGGGTAAAGTCAAGATCTTTGTTACCCCATGGTTTCTAGAGTTTGATACTACTAGTATGATGGTAACAACGATGCCAGTTTGAGTGAGGTTTCCAAACCTCCCTATTCCTTTTTGGCACCATCAAGTTTTGAAGGATATTGGAAACACTATGAGAAAATTCAAAAAGATAGATTTGGAGAGAACAAAAAAGTCTATTTTACCTTTGCCAAGATATGTGTAGAGATCGATCTTAGCAAAGGCATTCTTCATTATCTTCTCATAAAACATGAAAATTTTCAATGGTCAAGGGTGTTAGATTATGAGAACACGAAATTCATATGCTTATTTTATTTTCAAAAAAGATAGTTGTAGAACATATGCCCACAAGCTAAAAAGGCCCCAAAAAAGAAAATGATGCATACCTCTAAGCTAAGGGGGTGGAAGCTCCCTGACAACTCTGAAGATGAAAGAGAAGAATCCGAGGAAAATACTCCAAACATAGAAGCACAAATTCAACTTGGTAGCTAATCAAATAGTGATGTGCGGGATCAGTTAGGAATTGTCATACAGGATCAGTTAGGAATTGTCATACCTAGTCAAAAGGGTCCTGAATCAACAGAGATCATAGTAACACAATAGCAGAAAATGCAAACATCCACATATACAAAAACATGAGGAATAAAGAGATCCCATATATATGAGAGCTCATAATCTAACAAGGAAACCCCTTTGCAGGTAGATGACAATCAAATGAAAATAGTAACTCAAAGAGTTTGGTGAAAGGTGGAGAAAAAGAAGGGAAAAAAGGGAAAACTACGTGATTGTTATCACACTTAGTCCCAACCATCTATGTAATTTTTATACTTTTCCTTTTCTTTCTTATTTGGGCATCATCTATTAGGTTGATAATATTGAATGCTTTCCAGCATCTCCAAAATATAATTTTGTTCCTCAATTCTAGGTTCAATAAAATTAAGATTTTTCTTAGGGAATATATATATATATAGTATATATACTTCATGTATCTCTATATATAATGTTGACCATAAATAAAATATTCATATATATATAATTGGCAAGTAAAAAAAATTAATTATAAAAACGTTTAATTCATTAAATTTTAATATGGACTAGGAAACACATGTCTACACAATATTTTATTTTAAACCATAAATAAAATACTTCAATATGAATATTAAGTAAAAATATTTTATATAAAATATTTCAATTTCAACTATTTAGATAACTAAATAGAGCAATATCATAGAGAAAAAGACATGTATTTAAAAATATATTAATAGTAAGAAAACATTTTATTGTAAAAATTGTGGATAATAAATAAAATATTTTAGAGATCAAGAAAATTAATTTAAGGTCAATTATTTATATATTATGTGAAGTAGTTGAAAAAAAAAATACCATTGAAACATTTTATTATTGTGTTGCTCAAAATTAAAGAGATGTCTTATTTCTTCCATGCTTAGCATGGAGGCCATATATAACACATATAAACAATAGAAGTGAAAACTTTTCTTTAAGTTTTGTACTCTAAAAGAAATAGTTTCACTCTAAAAAGAATTCACTTTAAGAAATTTGATCTCTTCTCACCCTCAATAAACACAAGTCAATAAAAACATATCCACAATTTCCCAATAACCTGTTTCCCATAATAAAATACAAAATTAATTATTTTTTAATAAAATTAACAAATAAAATAAAAAACAACCACCTTGATAAAAATTGACAAATAACAAGTACAATTTGTTCAAAAAATATCATATGAACTATATTTATTTATATTTTATATTAAAAATAAAATCATACCATATAAAGTTGAATTAATGCGACTTTTGGATAGAAAATAAATAACGTATTCACTTTTAAATAAACTAGTAAATAAGCCTAACCCTTCCGATAAATCTGTGCTGGTACAAACTCTAATGCCAACCACTCAACGAACTCATTAAAGACCAACGTTACAAAAAAAAAGCCTATTCTAAGTCATGTCCCGCAACACGCAAAAGAAAAGACGGATGCTGAGCTGGATTCGCACGTCATCATAGGAATTTGCGCTTATATCAGCCAATGACCAGATGATACCGTTATCACCGTCATAACATTTACTTTGGACGGTCAAAAGTATCCGCGACCAGGCTTTGAATTTCAAATTTTTTGACCTCCTCAAATTTTAATTTGAGGAGGTTTTTGCATTTTTTTAATTAAATATAAGTATCAGGAAAACTTTATTTTAATAATTTTTGTAGTTTATTCCACAACGCACAATAAGTCATTAAATTAAAGACCGATAATGACCGTTATTTATAAAAAATCATTTAAATTTCCATTATTTATAAATATTTTAGATAGTTTCAGCGCCATCAAAAATGTGTGAGGCACTTAGAACTTCTAAATTTTGTGACTTGAATTTACAAAAATACTTAGAAAATTTTCAAAAAAACAGAGTCAGTTAAACTAGCACTCTAAATTCTAACTAAAAATTTATACTAACAGTAACCTAACTATGACTATCACACGAGTACGAAAACGCTTGATCGAAAAAACAAAAAGAGAAGCCTAAGAACTACAATTACGCCATGACGGCATTCATTGCTACAGTATCAAGCTCGGGCGCTCTAACTTATCGAGTCTGGTCAATGTATTACTTTTGTACGTCAGACATTATTGAAATTGAGCTACATGTTTTGGTATGCCGGGATAAAACCATAAGTGACAGAGAGGGGCCGCAGCGAAGTTTGAAGTTTAGCTGAGCACATGCGAGCGGCCCTGTACAAGGGACAATCAACTCTTCCCATCTTCGCTGAGGGCACTGTAGGCAAAGTTCAGTCTCTTACCCTGCTTTTTTTCGAAAGTTCCACACTCATGTCTCTGAGCAAAATTCTCAGAAGTATGGTCAAAACTCTAAATAACAAGCTGGACCTTTAACTTCCGACAAAGTTCCTGTTAAATATGAGAACAGTTTTTTTATGTCAGAGGTCACTGAATTTCCCCTGTTCCGCGCAAATGCAAGCAATCCCCATCAAAATTTATAATGTTGCTGCTGCTGCTGGGAATTTTATTGGTTATATTCATCATCCCCATCTGTGGATCAGAGATGGACACAGCCACATCTATTTAATTTTATTGAATCAATCTGTTTTTATCTGCAAATATTAGTTCAGGGTGTCATCTCAAAACGATTATTTTTTAGAAGATAGTGTAAGTTTGAGAATCATACCGTACTGGCTTGAGTGGTAGAGTAGTGACAATATTTGCAGGTCACACACCAAAAATTTGAGCAAAACACTGGTATCCCACTTACTAGTGTGGAAGCAAGTTCTCAGCCATGTGAGTCCCACTTAAAATTTTACAGGGAAATGGTAAAGACTCCGTTACCCACCATCCGAAATGCTTAAATGCATAGAGTTAAACGGAGATTTGATTCTAAAAAGTGTTGTAAATTTACATGGAAAAATTGTTTGGGAAATTGTAAAATCGTAAACTTGCCTCGAGAGATTGTTTGGGAAATTGTAAAATTATAGAAAATTTTGACACGAAACTAATAGAAATTGCAATATTAAACCAGCAGGCAGTTGAGTTATGAAGAAATCAAACAATAGTATGTGGAAAGTACCAAATTATTTTATAGGATAAAAGTATTGGAATATGAATTTGGTTCTATTTTAAGTATTGGAATGTTACTTGTGAAGCTAGAAGTGGAGAGTTGAGTTGTTGAGCATCCAAGTTTGCTCATAGATTCTACTTAGACACGGTCAATCCGCAAGAGAGGAGCACCACTGCACCAGAGCCGAATGTGCAGAACACGAAGACACCTTTTTCTGTGACGCTGCGATTCACTAGTCTATAAATTATTTTTCGGTTTAATGTTGCGGACCCTCCTAAGACATAGTGACGACGTAGGTATATGAAAAGCAGAGTGTTTTATGCCTTACCAATTAAAAATAAAATATGCAGCGAGTGTATAACATGAAAACAAGAATAATGCAGGGCAAGAAAGTAGAGATATAACAGTACACGACAGATGTTATTGGACTAATACACAACAACAAAGTGAATATGACAGTTGACAACATTGTAGAATAAATAAGCAGAATGTAAATATACCTGAAAATGAACTTTAGCCTGCTAAAATTTGCATTCCAAATATGCAACACACCAAACAGAGACTCCAGCACTAAGTATAAACAAAAGCAATAACTACACTGAAGCTAGTAAGAACTTTCTGGACCTTATTTGACTGAGAATGGTCGTTGGGGTCAACCATATAAGACCGGCTTTCTAGAACCAACGGTTCCAGGAGGTTACTGCCATTAACATTGGACAAGTATAAGATACCAATGAACATAAAATTCCCCCTAAAAATAAACATCAAGAGTTGCAAAAGCCATCCAACTGACACTCACAGCCTGGGGGTGAATGTATTTGTGAGAACAGGGGCTATAATTTAGCAGCATTTGCAACGAAGAGACATGAGTTCAAATCCCAGTAAGCAGTTACGATGAAAACCACAATCAAAATTAAGTAGCAAATGAACCTAGGAGATTCCAGCTTAGGATTGCACAGTCGACAAAGTTGCAAGAACTAATTGACCTATTGTAGTTAGCTTGGTAATTCCTAGCCATGATTTTGGAACCCAAGTAAAGGGGCATTCCAACTCTTCTGCAGTCCCACTTGCCATATCAGCGTAGCTACTTCATGTCAGTTAAACCCTTGAGTGGATAATAAGCCCAACAACTATCAGTAAGAATCCCGACGAGTCAAACCCAACAAAAGAAAAGCTTTTTGTAGGCTAACGATGAAAAATTCAACTTACCCATTAGTTCTAAATCCCAAACTTGTTGTTGAACTAGACCCCAACAAAAACACCCAAACTGATTTAAAAAAAAAAAGGCAAACTTAAGGCTTCGTGTACAATGCATCACAATATAAACATGCATAAAACGCTAATTGGCTATAATGCTTGCATTTTTATAGTAACACTCTCATAAAACGAACCAGTAAAGATAGTTTATGCGAGCTTCTGCGTGTTTAGACTGGATAATCCACTCGCAAACTATTGCAGAATTGAACATAGGGCAACTCTTCAAAGTCGCGGAAAGAACATGGCGCCGACCGGGAGGTGACCGTGAGTGAGTCACCAAACATGAATTTTGTAAATTTGCAATGAACATGTAAGACTTAGATTGCAATTTGCAAATTGCAAGTCTCGTCGGATTAAATTTGAGCGGCGGATTGTAGCTGGATAGTTAATGGTAAGTACTAGGTAGTAGGTAGTGGGACAATGAAGCATTTAAGTTTAAATTGCATTGTGTACTACCGCACCCTGCTGGTCCCAACCAAATAACGTATTATAAATTTCTACGTTTCACTTGTTGAAATAGACGTCGTTTTGACGGTTTGCAGGGGTATATCACATGTCAGATTTGATGTGGAAATTTTATCAACTCCTGTCAAATACGTCCGTTAACCAAAAATATGTCCCGTGGGACGTCCAATTCCAGGACTTTCCGCGACCTATAGAAAAAATACCTTCACGGAAGTTTCTTCGAAATTTGCGAGATTTTGGTCACTTTTCCAGAGAGAATTTCGAGGTGTGGGCAGTCAAAAGTATCCACCACCTATAGGAAAAATACCTTCATGGAAGTTTCTTCGAAATCTGCAAAATTTTGGTCCTCGTCCGGGCAAGTAGTCTAATCAGTGCTTAAATGAGTAGTCTAATCAGTCTTTAAATTTGTTTAGAAAATAAAGGAAATTTTGGTATGGTTTTGATAAAATTTGGCGATTTTTTGTGGAAATACTAGTTATAGTATTTTAGGTGTTTCAATGATTTTGATGATGTTGAATCTATTTTCACCATAAATCATAAGATTCAAGCACTCATACCATTAGATTTTTTAAGAAAAAAATGATCTATTGTGACAAGTTTTCGTTGTCCCAACCAATTTACCACTTCTATAAACAACTCCATTGTTAAAAATTGAAGAAACAACTTTATTGGTAAATTGGACAACGCACAGGTGAGAAGCTCCACCTCGAGGCTGCCTCTGGCAAAACACTCCCCCTCAATCATCTTACAATAAAAAAATATATATATTTTTCACGCATCTGGGGAAGTTAGAACAACTACCTAAGAAATATGAATTAATTCCTAATCTAAGGCTCTAGTGAACTGAATCTCTCCAGATTTATATATTCTCCATTATCTTCAACACTCCCCCTTAATGGAGAAAGGGGTTCACAAGTATTCCTAACATTTCCCTAAACAATTCAAACTTGATTCTACTGAGAGACAGTGAAAATATCAACAACATTATCACATGTATTACAATATTCAATATAAATTTATTTTGACTGAACTTTCTCCCTAACAAAATGAAACTGTGTATCAATGTGCTTTGTGTTTTTATGAAATACTAGATTATTTGCTAGTTTGATAGAGCTTTGGTTGTCACATTTGATAATTATTGCAACCTTTTGTTCTTCTCAAGCATGAGGGAGAAGTCTCCTCAACCATACTGCTTCACAAGTTGCTGCACACATCACTTGATACTCAGCTTCTGCTGAAGACAAGGATATTGTGTTATGCTTTTTGCTGCTCCATGCAATGACCCTGATCCCAATGCTAAATGCATAGCCTGTTATGGATCGTTTGTCATCTACATTTTCAACGTAATCGAAGTCTGGAAAACCTGTCAATCTAACATCAAACGAATCAGTATAAATAATACCAAATTCTAAGGTTCCTTGCAGATACCTTAATATGCCTTTTGCTGCAACCCAATGACTCTCAAGAGGCTTTGACATGAATTGGCTCAATATACTGACTGCATAAGCCAAATCTGGCCTAGTTGTAGTTAGCAGATTATACTCCCAACCAAATGTCTATACAATGTTGCATCTCCCTCGTTAGAACCATCATCATTCTGAAGTTTGGTATTCTTTTGTAAAGCCACGGTTGCAGCCTTGCACTAATCCATTCTGAACTTTTCCAGTAAGCTTCTAACATACTTACCCTATGACAGAAAAGTCTCGCCAAAATCCCTCCAGACTACCATACCCAAACAATAGTGTAGCTCTCCAAGGTTTTTCATCTCGAAAACCAGTGACATCTGCTCTTTGATTTCTTTAATGACTTCATCTGCATTTCCTGTAATGATAAGATCATCTACATATAAAGAAATCAAAACAATTCACCCCTGTTTGTCAAACACGGTGTATAGATTAGGGCCATTGTTGTTTCTTTTATAACTATGTTGTAGGAAAAAATAATCAATTTTGTCATACCATGACCTGGGTGTTTGTTTTAGTCCATACAATTCTTTCTTCAATCTACAGACTACATTTTCTTCCCTTTGTTTAACAAACCTCTCAGGTTCCACTAAATACACTTCTTATTTTAATTCGCCATTTAAGAATGCAGATTTCACATCTAGCTGGTGTATCGCCCAATGATGTTTTGTTTCTAAAGCAATTAACATTCTGATTGTGTTTAATTTAGCTAAAGGGGCGAATATTTCCTGATAGTCAATATTTTCTTTCTACAAATACCCCTTTGCAAACAACCTAGCTTTATATTTGTCTATACTCCCATCTGTGTTAAATTTAGGCTTATATAACCATTAACAACCTATGGGTTGTTTGCCTTTAGGTAACTCACCTAGATCCCAGGTTTTGTTTTTACGTATTGATTCATATTCCTCTTCCATGGTTACCCTCCCTTCACTATATTGACTAGCTTCTTTATAACTAGAGCGTTCCACAACATTTAACATATTAGTTATAAAATAATTCTCCATATATCTTGCTAGCAATTGAGTTTTCCTACCTGATCTCTTGAGTGGTTGAGTAGGATCAAATTTGTTTTGATCTCCCCTCTGCGCATTGATTTCAAACTTGATTTTATCAACCACTTCTTATTTCTCTTGTTGTTTTTGTTGTTGTTCACCGACCCCTGTTTCATCACCTTCTTCTAATAATAAAGGCACATGCCATTCTTCATCACTACGAACAGGGTTCCCATCATCTACCTATTCATGAAATACCACATCTCTTCTTGCAAACACCTTGTGATTAGAAGGATTAAACAACTTATAAGCCTTAAACTCAGAGCAGTATCCAACAAAAGTATACTTAATGGCTTTTGAATCTAACTTCTTCTTATCTTCTTTTGGGACATGAGGAAAAGCCTTACATCCAAAGACTCTAAGATGACTTATTGTGGGCTTGAAGACAAACAATGCTCCGAAAGGAGTTTTATAGTCCAAACACTTAGTAGGACTCCTATTCTTAAGATACGCTGCAGTGTTTACAACTTCTGCCCAAAAACCATTGGTCAAATTCTTACCTTTCAACATATTGCGGGAACACTCCAGGAGGGTTCTATTTTTCCTTTTTGCAACCCCATTTTGCTTAGGAGTGTAAGGTGTTGTGAGCTACTGTTGTATTTCATGTTCTTTGCAGTATTTGATGAAGTCGCCCTTCTTGAATTCTCCACCTTGGTCTGAGCGAAGAATTTTGATGAACTTTCTTGTTTGCTTCTCAATCATACTTATGAATTGCTTGAAGTATTCCTGCCTAAGGAAATACACCCAGGTGAACCTTATACATTCATCAACAAAAATAGGGAAATAATAGGGCCCTCCTAACGAACTTGTCTGTATTGGCCCACATAGATCAGTGTGTACAAGTTCAAGTATATCCCTCTACTTTTGATCAACAATAGCAAGAAATTCATCTCTATGTAATTTATCAAGGGCACATGCTTCACACTCAACATGCATACTCTTCAAAAAAGGAATACCATTCACCATACCTTTTTCTGAAGAAGTAGTAGGTCACTGAAGTTTATATGCCCAAATCTCTGTTGCCAGAGATTCTCTGCAAACATGGCTGATGATGCCAACGCTTGATGTGATGCACTTCTGAGATCCAGTTTATAAAATCCTCCTACAGGTACACCTGTTGCAATGACTTCATCTGATCCATCATGTCTTTAATTCCACAACAAGATTTAAAGAAATCTACCTTAATATCATGATATGTTATTCTAGATACATAAATTAGATCCTAGATATATACATGACATCATGAATATGCCTAATGTTTCCATTAGGTAGTACGACAGGGACATCACCATATCCGTTGATTTCATACCCTGTATTGTCTCCAAGGTAGACCCTTGTACCAGTGCTGGATTCGCTAAAATTTTTAAACCATTGCCTCTTACCTGTCATATGGGAGGAGGCTCTTGAGTCCACGAACCATATTTCCGCTTCATCGTCCTTAATTGACAACGTATAATCAGATATGAACGATCTAATATTCAAATTATGATTTTCATCAGCTAGATGGTCTGCATGCTTCTTGTGTCTCTGTTGACTTGCATCAAACTTGTTCTTCCGACAATGTTTAGCCATATGACAAAATTTAATGTAATAAAAACATTTTGGTCCTGAATCACTTCTGTTTGGAGACATACTTTGAGATGGAGGTGTCTTTCTTTGTGGGGTTCCTCTTCTTTCGTACTTTTCATTTGTCTTTCATCTGAAGGGCTTATTATTTTCCATTATAGCAAGATCTAAGGTCTCAGGTTTCAGTTTCATCCACCTTTCCTCCTCTTGCATTAGGATCCTTGTCAATTCTTCAAACTTGGGGGCTTTTTCTCTTGCATTCAACCCCCTGATGAACATTTGATAGCCCTTAGTCATATCACTCATGCTAATCGTGACCAAATCAGTGTCTGCTATTGTTTCGCCAATGTCGCCTAGCTTATTCTTAATCTCCTTGATACGAGATATGAACACTACAACTAATTCATTTTCCTCCATTTTAATGGAGAAAATCTTGCTCTTTAGAAATAGTAGGCGATTTGTGTTCTTGATCTCGTACAAGTTTTGAGAGTTGTCCAGATGTGTGTTGCAACTTTACATTCTCGAATATGAGGAATAATACAATCTTTCACAGACAATTTGAGCAGCACCTTTTCCTTTTTCTCCCTCCTTTCCCACTCCTGGATTGTTGCTGTTGTTCCACCTGTGGCTAGGGTCGGCTTCAACTCAGCACCGGTTGCAATCGCCCATGCATTTTTCCCCTCCAATAGGGTGTGCAACTTAAATTTCCAATTGGAGTAATTGGAACCATCGAGCTTATTTCCCCCATTCATATAAGCCTCTGCCATTTGATTGATCATCTTGACAACAACAACAAAAATGACCTCTAGCAAAAGAAAACCAGATCTATCCCAGATCTGAAGAGAAATCTAAAAATGAAAGCTTGAGATTCAAAATGAGAGCCCCTTTGTTTTTTTTTTAAACAAAAAAAACATCCTTTTATAAAACCTCTTCCCTTTTTTAAATGTATGCGACCAACATTAATAATCCCAAAAAATAAAAAAATAAAAACGTTATGATCGCCTCATCGCACCATGGTCACCGTACCATTACAATCGTTGTCAGATTTTTCGAGCAGATTAGGGGTTGGAGGAGGCAGCCTTGGGCCTGCTACAGGAGGATATCAACGATGTTATAGCCCACCCCCGGCTTCCACCTAGAGAAGCATGCAAAAAACCGGTGGAGCAGCACACAACACTTTGAGAACAATTTGCCTTCACGCTTCCTTTGCAGTGGATAACGTTCGCCCTTCACCTCCACTACGGAATCCTTCCAATACCATAACCACCCATGGCTCTTTCACTGCTTAGACAAATCTTCTTAAACAGATCTCCTCCAGCAACTCGAACGACGTTGCTCTCTATGCGGATCTCCTCCTCAAACGATGCTGCTACCCACCGTTCCTCCGCTTTTGCGATTGCGGGTTCAAGCGATTATAGATTCGTGTAAAACCAACGTCAGCAACATGCAATGGATGCAGGCTCTAGCACCTCACACCAAGACTCCCCTCCGATCTTTTGTTAATCCATCCACTGCAACATTCCATGATTAAAAAAAAGCTTCGGCTTGCTGCTTCGACACTACTTTCGCCTTCACGCAGCTGCCAACATCACCGATCCTCCAACAGAAGAATTCTCTCGCCTTCACGCTGCTCTCGCCTTCATGATTCTCATTGATGGAATAGACCATCTCGATCTTTCATCTTAGATCTGCAATTATGGGGAATGATGGACAAAATCGATCTGAGGAAACGAGCAATCATCACATTTGTCAATCTGGAATCCGTGATGATCATCGCTCATTTTCTTTCAGGTAGGGCAATGATAACTGTGAGTAAAATTTTTAAAAAATCGTGCTTCTGCTCTGCCTCCTTATCATACCGGCTTTCTTCACACTAACTCCCCACTCAAGGATTCACTGGCCCTCTCAAACCTGCAACTCTAATACCATGTTAGAAATTGAAGAATCAACTTAATTGATAAATTGGACAACTCACAGGTGAGGAGATCTACCTGGAGACTGCCTCTGGTAGAACACTCCCCCTCAATCATCTTACAATAAAAATATATATGTAGTGTTCATACATCTAGGGAAGTTAGAACATCTGCCTAAGAAATATGAACTAATTCCTAATCTATCTAAGCCTCTACTGAACCGAATCTCTCCAGATTTATATATTCTCCATTATCTTCAATATCCTTTTTTGAGTATAGAATACATGATAACGTTCTATATTCCTTACATTAAATTGACTTAACCACTGTGTACCTCCTTAACATTTTGGAAGTTTTTTACAAT
>APFE030898287.1:0-13209 GCA_000404065.3 Pinus taeda
TTATAGCAGCGTCAGCACTTAGCGACACACTGGGCAGACTTCAACTTCTTTGTCCAAGAATAGATTTCAGTTAAGGGTCAAACCTTTAAGAATTATTTATTGCCCAAAGTTCCCCCTTTCGACTCAATTTTATACATAACATCTTACTTTTCTCTACTTGATCGAAACACATACAAAAGATACATTATATCACAATTATTTCAATCCATGTAAGGGTAATGTGCATGATGAGTTTATAATATTCATATTATTGAGTTTTCATCTATGGTGTTTATTTGTTGCTAGTAGGCCTAGACAGTATCCTGACAGAGTCACTTCAGGAGCACAAATGTTGCTTTGCTACCAGCAAGCCTAGATAGTTCCCCCGAAGTCGCTTGCTTCGCTGCCCTGCGCAAGAAGCCTTTCTCTTCTTTCACCCTTTATTTATTTATTTAATAGAACTGTGCATCGGCACTTATTATTTTCAACGGGTTAAAGAGGGATCCCAATTTATTAAGAGAAGGGTAGGTTGCTCCTTCAAAGAAGTATTTTAATACCTATGATATTATTTTCTCACTTTAGATTTACCCCTTATTCTTTCTCTACTAGATTGGACAAATGTTAACACATAGGTAGATTTATACCAAGTTGAGTAGCTTAGACACTAGCATAGGTGTGGATCTAATAGGTTCTCCTCTTGGACAAATCGTATTTTCCATCTAGACTTAGCTCAACCTATGGCATTTCCCCAAATAAAGAAGGAGAACGGCAAAAATCCAAGTGTTGTGGTTATCACACTTCTCTTTTATTTCATGAAAAAAGTTTTTTTTGATCCATGCACTTTTTCACACAAGGTATTATTAATTAAACACGAAATAAAATACATGCAAAACCAAAAACAGAAACAAGAGGCAAAGCAAATGGAGACTGAACCAAAAAAACATCATGTAAGACAAAAAAACGAAAACAAAACAAATGTAAAGACTAGATGGAGAGAAGGAAAGAAGGTGGATGTGATGCAAAGGAAACTAAATGCAACTAAGCTTACTCCTAATCTAACCAGCTAGAAGGTCAGGGCTAAGTGTAATGATATTTCCAATAAAGCCAGCACAATTTCTCCTATCCTACAATCACAAAGATGTGAGCTATGAAAACCAATATATGATAATGTGCATAAGAAAATATAAAGTCTTTAATACCTTGCACAAAAAATAGAAGGTATTTCTTAAAGAAATCAATATGTGTCATAACACCTAACTTTACCCAACCTGTCAGCTTACCTTTCTTATAAGAACAAAAATCACACAAACCTCTACAACTCCTTGTGAAAGCAACTACACTTATATTGTCTTCCTTAAAAAACTTCAAGAGAAATCGAAATGTGTTTCTAGAAAATGGGATTGCTAAAGTAATATGCCTCCAACTGATTACAGATTGGATCATGAAATTCAAAATCATCCTCTTGAGAAAATTGAAATCCTTGAAAAGATAATTTCTCAATTAGTGGCATGGAATCAGGACAAGAATATTGTGAGAGAAAATGTATCTGATCAAATTCAAAAGGCTTGTCAAGATAGTGAGGACCTGACATAACCATCAACGGAGGCTGAAGTGTCTCAACTACTTGAAAAGTATCTAAATATTGAGATGATAAACCATAAATATCATATGATGTAAAACAACCATCATTATGTACACTAGTGGGAAAATGATCAATTGAATGATTGTTGTAGAACAAGAACCATGATCATATGGGTTGATTAATACTTAAGATTCTCCATGGGAAGACAATAAAGATAAATAAGTATGAACAATTTTACAAATACCTAGAATGACAAAATCATCTTCCTCATATGTTGAATTTGAAAAACCATCTACTTGTGACTGGATACAACCAGGACTAACGTCATAATCATTAAAAAAGAATTCCAATATGGAAAATACATGAAACCAATCAAGATGTAGAGAATGATTAAGTAAATAACACAAGCATTAATTAATACTTAAGAGGATATTGGGTGCCAAAATGAAAATCATTAGCATTAGAATATTCACAAGAAGGATTAGGAGCTTATTACTTTCAAAATAATGTGACAGGTATGAATTATTCGGCCAATTAAAATCTTAAGAATTATCAACTTCACAACTTCGCTCATCCATGAAAGGTATAAAATTCGAACCCATGTTAGATATAAGAGACTCATGTGAGAAATTATCATATGAAACATGATGTTCAATCCGACCAGAAACAAAATCTTGAAAGTTGAAAGAGCTATATTTAAAATAGTGAGCATCTTTCAAGAAGGAATTTGTATCCAATGAAACCATGCAAAGGAGAAAAAAAATTGTGAGAATATCCAAATCTGACTTATTTCAGGGATCTTACGAGAGTCACAATAACCTGACATAACTATCAACGAAAGTTGAAGTGCCTCGAAATCCCGATAAGTCCTAGAACTTTCCAATATTGTAGAATGAGATATCAAAGATTGGATTAAATCGTGCATAGTGTATAGACAACTACCTTCAATAATTTCAACAAGATCACTATTATCCAAATTGAAGCCATCTATGCCACTGATTTGATCAGAAATTACATTTTCAACAAATAGATTATCCAAGTCAAAAGATTCTTCTAATCACACATCTAAAGATGGATAAATAGGAAAAATCTCATGAGTAACCTGGATAGAAGAATTTTCTTCATGCAAAATTGGAAATGATAAGGAATTGAAAGGATACTTGATAATTTGCTTACCTTATTATTCATCATGGATGACCTCACTATCTTGTGTCAATTCAAAATAAAACTCATTAGGTGATGAAATTGAAGAGCATGGAGTATCATCTTCACAAGTTGATGCATTACAAATAGTAGAACGCAAGGGATAGTGAGGTGAAGACGAAGTTTCCAAGAGAACCACTTCTTGGACCGAATCATATTTGAGGTCTAAATCTTCCATAATAAAATCTTCTTGAGAAACCAAAAGATCAAATGGTGTATTTGGGCATACATCATCGCATACAATAATGGAGTTAGAATCAACATAATGAAGGTTATCAAAGTCTTCAAATTGATTGGGAAAATCAATTCCATTTGATTTATCATTGAGATTCCAAGATTCAAAATCAACCAAGGATGGAAGAACATTATCTTGACATGGAGAATTTTGAAAAAGAGAAGAAAGAGCAAAATAATACTTTCCTGATCCTATACCTATGAGGAGTGACTACCTTGCACCCAATCACTATTTGGATTTTGAATAAGTTGATCAAGCATATCATGAGGCAAGGGATCATGAGAAAGAGATGATAGAGGATGACAAGAATTCAAATCAGATTTAAGACTGGAGTTATGAGTGTCAATACCATTTTGGGGAATGGAAGGATTAGTCTTCACCATAGGCTTCATGAACCATTATGGGGTTTCCTCCATTGGATCTGAATCCTGGAAAGTGGGAGAAGGTTGGGAATATGGATTAGGAATTTGAGTTCGAGATTTCCCAACTTCAACATTGTCACAGGGAGGCACCTAATTGGTACTAGAATAGGAGTAGGAAATGGAATATAAGAGTCCTACTATGGAATTAGAGGTGTCTCATAATTCAAAAAAGTTGGGGGAACAAGAACATATGGGGGTTTAGATTCACAGTGATTTAAAGAAACCCGAACCAGACATTTAAACTTTTGCTTAAAGAAATCCCAATCTATATCTTCTTTGGGAAACTCATAACATAAGTGAAGGAATCTATTAGAAAAATCCTCAATTGATTCATTAGGATTCATGCTAAGTTGATTAATTATTTTATAAATATCTTGGTAATCTTACCTATCAAAATATCGTTAAAGCTCCTTGAAGAAATGATCAAAAGAATGAATAGAACCATATGGTAAGGTGTGACACCATCGGCTAACACAAGCTTGAAGGGTGAGGAAGAAAGTCACACAAGAAAAATATTCATCATAAATTTCATAATGTTTATATAATTTAAGAAAATTAGAAATGTGCTCAGCTATGGATGCTCCATCCTCACCATCAAACTATAATTGAAACAAGTTATAAAGAGGCTCATCGAGGATTAAAAGTTGACCAAGGGATAGGTTATAAAAACACCCTAGGAGTATGATTTGATGATAAGCCATTAAATATAAGAGATTCAAAACAGACTCAACGGGCACAACTTGTCATATGGCCCTCCTTCTAGCACCAAAATATTGACGGTGTTGGATACCGCCAACATGCAGGGGACCTCCCCTATGTGAAGTCCCAATTAGACCTCACACAATTTGGAGTAGGAACCCCATCTGGAGTATCAGCCCGGCCACCATAACCCAAAGGTTATTCTCAGTTTCAACGGATAACACAAGATATTGTATACATAAACCTTGAATAAGCAAGTAAGATGACATGAAGAAGCACCAATTGCAGGATGTAAAAGGAAACCTTCACTAGGGGAGGCAAAAGTGAGCCTCTAATAGGAAAGTAATAGTACTATCCTAGAAGAGGCACATGAGAGCATGAATAGATTCATTAGAGACTAGTTCACCCAATGATATTAAGAAAATACAACACACATTCAAGAAGATAATTATCGAAGCCACCAAAATAGTTCAATTTCTCCAGTACATATGAACACAACATATATTGTAAACATCCCAATAATAGTCCTAAAAATTTTGAAATACTTGCATTAAAATGTGTTGGCTCATAGAGATTCAATTATAAGGTGAAATATACAAGTACATCAATTACAATGGAAAACACCAGTTCCAATAGTGGAACATTAAGCCACTTCTAGCTTCTCCAAAGAATAGTTTTCTTTCCTATCCCAAGTAGAGAAGCCAAGACTAGCTCTCCAAATCCTAAGCCTCCAAAATCTCTTTGCTTGAGTTATGAGGTTTCTTTTATAACAAGAGGAATGACCTTTCATATCCTCATGACTCTTGGATTACCCCCATGACACTTGGACTTCTAGTGTGTCCTTTGGACTTCTAAACAATTCTTGAACTTCTAAATGACTTTTGGACTTTTATATAGTCTTTGTCCATATATGACTATGTGACTCATCATGTTCCACATTTGACTCTTGTACTTCCACTTATTTTCCTTTTATAATGATTGCAATACTAGATCATAACCTCCACATCATTATATGATGAGACTTGACATGTATCTTTGATGACTGGGACTGATAGTGACTGATGACATGGACTTTCTCTAGTGGTGGCATGACTGCCACTCTGTCTTTGCTCTTTGTTTATCTTCTGATCATGGAAATTTCACCCTCCAAAGGGTCTTCAATCTTATATATTTGGGGAGATTCGATCATCAAGTTTCAAGTGTTTTCTTGTTTCTTTTCATGCTTCCTTTGTCTATCCTCTTTGCACAATATTCCTCATGTGTGATTTCCATGAGGTCCCTGGAATACATGTTTCTGCAATCACCCATGACAAGAAACTATCAGCCTAAATCTCCTAATCCACCATGCTTTATTCATATTTTCTATTTATGCCTTTTCGGTACACTCAAAAGGGCCAAAGGGGCTTCTGAGTGCATGGGTGCACTTTAAAAGGCTGAAGCGTTGAAGGGCTAAAGGGGAAAGGTTTCATGGCTATGGCATGCACTCATGTGCTCAAAAGAGAGAGACAATCAAGGCAAGGTGCATGGCATAAGTCAAAAGGATGAATGGGAAGGCTTTGGGCTTCCCAAATGTGTTATGTGCCCAAGGGAGAGAAACAAGACACAAGGTGCACTCCTGAAGGCTAAAGGATGAGGCTTCATGCCCTCAAAGTGCACTCATGTGCTCAATAAACCAACAAGGGCGCATTCCTTCGGGTCAAAGGACTGTTGCAAACGATGGTGTATTCCTTCAGGTCAAAGGAGTGCGCTTAAAGGAAACTAATGATGGCACACGGTGCAAGTATGAAGGTTGAATGATGAAGCTTCATGCCTTCGAAGTGTGCTCATGCACTCAAGATACCAAAGAGGGTGCATGGCACAAGCACTAAGGATGAAGGATGAAGCTTTGTGCCTTCAAAGTGCACTCATGCACTCAAATGGTCAAGGGGGTGCATGGTTCATTATGGAAGGATTAAGGGTGGATATTAAGGTCTTCAAGGTGTGCCCATGCACTCAATGAAGGTGCATTCCTTCAGGTCGAAGGAGTGCACTCAAAGGAAGGCTTGGTTTTGGAGGATGCAGTTTGGAACAAGGAAGGGGATTCATGCTTTGGAAGTGTGCCAGCTCTCAAGGAGGGCGCAGGGTGCACTTCCGAAAAGCAAAGGGTCTCCCATCAAGGCTTCGGAGTGCGCTCATGTGCTCTTAGCCTCAATGAGCTTGTTTTGCAACCAAAATTTGTATAAGTCTAGATGATTGGTCAAGGGGTGAGTAAGATAATTTCTAGAAATAAAATCATGTGTGACACATACTAACTCATTGAGAAAACTTAGACAAGATTGATCAATAATGAATATACATCAAAACACCACTTTATGCACATTCCTCAAGTCTAATCTGTGAAGTGTGTGCGGTTGCAACTCGAAAGTGTCTTTTTATGACAAAAAAGGTGTTATGACCATGAAATCCATATAGCGATGTTTAGTTAATGTGACGATACTTGAGAACATTCAAGAACATGTAAGACATATTAAACAACAGAAAACGACACTTGACGACCAAGGCAACACTTGATATGGCAATGAAGTAGGGTCCAAAATTCGGATGTAGTGAAATTTTGGAGGGTGTTGTAACAATGACAACATGACCATAATTCAATAGATTTTGACTCTTCACGTTCCTTAGAAACATAAAATGTAGGGAATCCTTCTCTAGCATGTTCCACTTATTCTTTAGAACATGTAAATGAGCTTTGCAACCAAATACATGAATATAAGAATAGAAGGTAATTTATATCAATATCATGCATATTGTGGTATGATACCATGGAATGCTTTTGTGGGTGCAAAGTTCAATAAGTAAATCATTATATGCAATGCTTCTTCTTAATATTATTAATCCATTTTTGAGCCATCAATCATGCTACACACCATTTCCATAATGGTACAATTTCCCCCCTTAAAATCCATTTCATTGTGGTGTATAAGGGCCATTAAGTAATAAATAAATATCATGCACTTTCATAAATTTAAAGAACTCATCACCAATGTATCCACCCATCCAACCACCCCCCCAACCAAATCTTTCAATATAAGGGAAGGACATGAATGTGATGAGGAAATTGTCACTCGACATGGCCTTTAAATTCTTTGAAGATTTGAAAAGCTTGATCCTTTGTCTTCAAGAAGTATACCAACATCTATTATGAGATCATCAACAAAAGGATAAAAATGTTGAAATCCACTCACTCTAGATCTCATAGGCGTGTTCATATTAGTGTGCACTAAATCTAATGGATTAGTTGCCCACTATGTACTTTTTAATACATAATGAGATCTCATCCTCGACGGTGCATACACAACTTTCGACGAGGGTGAGGTGATCGTGGAGAAGAGGGTGGTTGAGGAGCCCACACTAGAAGCAAAGCCCAGGCCCAGGCCATTGAGGCTGTAGGAACTTATCATGTTGTTGTCCCCCCTAAAATCAGAGTTGAAATACATCACCTTGAGACCCAGACTGTGGATGATTATCTTGTTTTTTCGAATTCAAATATTATTGGAGAGGTTTCCACCTGGTTTCCTAAACTTGGGCATACCAAGGGAAGAAGGAAGCAGTACTTAAACTTAATTACTCTCTAGTTAAAGCTTAAAACTCTTCTTGACGAAGTGTTAAAGGAAAAACAAGAGGAACAATATAATATTTTCGCAGCATTGAATGATCGCAAACATAGTCATAGATTTTAGCATGCATGTTTGAAAAGTTTGGACCCTTGTTGAGCACACTTAGAGGGCCACCTCCATGTGAGATCAAGCCACTAGCTCCACATGGGTTCAGCTAAAGACCCATCACCCATGACTTCTTCATATTTTTGAGTTGAGGCTCTTCAAAGTGGTTTTTATTTTCAGTTATTATGTTGCTATTATGGTAGAATTTTGACATTTTTGTATTGTTATGAATAGTATTCAAAGATGGCCAATAAATATGGTCGGGGCTCTTATTGGGTTGGATGTCCCTTCACACTCATGTGTTTTAATCTCCAAACAATTATTCCTTTGCGGAATTATCCCTCCAATCCTTTCTCAACATATCTTTGTAAGTTGATGGCCTTTAAACATTTATACATGTGTGTAGGTTGATTAGCAGCTACCGGGTCGACTGTGATCTCTATAGATGGATCAAATTATATATCCTCCTTCCACGATTTTTGAAATAGTTGCCTCGTAATTATGATGAGTACAGTTCTTTCCCACAAGGGACAATGAACTGATTTTCTCCATCAAAAAGAATCCTAGACCATTTTGGAATTACTATAACAGAAACAAATATATTGAAAAAAGAGGGCCCATTTTCATTTTTACTAGTTTTCAGAAAGAACAAGAGGTATATTAAAATTTCATAATAGCGTTAGAGCTTACACTATTTGTGGCCTATGTGATTGTTAAATATTTTAGATAATGTATTATTAGCACAATTACATTAAATAATGTGGCTGATATAGGTCAATAAATGCATATAAAACACATGTAACACCATATTAGCAAATGTGGTTCTTATATACTCAAAAGGTGTATATCAACCATATTAATAGTTATTAAGTATATGCTTTACAGGTAACTATTAAAATTTAACTATATGTGGATTATTAATAACTATATAAATAATAAAATATATATATATATATATATATATATATATATATATATATATATATATATATAATTATTAATTTTATTTTTTTATTTTTTTTTTTTTTTCTTGAGGAATATATGAGCAAATCTACCTGAAATGATCACTTCCACTTGGCTTATTAGAATAGCCTAACCCAAAAACGTAGACAAAATTATATATGTGATATTATATTATTTAAATATATATTAATTAGTATTTTGTTATTATATAATATTATATTAATAGTTATATTTCAAACTATAACACAATTAACATGTACATATAATAATAGCAAATGTAATAGTAACAATACTAATTTATCTCTCACAATTAATAATAGTCAAATATATATATATATATTATATATATATATACTATTTTTCTAATTAAGACTAACCTAAGTACCCACGGGGATTGAACCGGTGACCTACGCAAAGGAGTGCCTTAACAGCGCACCACATTCACCGTCAACACAAAGCCCCGTGGGTATACTAGATATATATATTAAATCAATATAATATAATATATATATAATTATGATTAAAATTAAAATATACTCAGTATTAATAAAAAATTAAATATAATATAAATGTAATTTATATTATTAATATATCAATAACTATTCTTCAATGGGGTGATGAAGATGGAAGATCCCCGGGACAGGGGCAATTATGGTTCATCTCGACGCGGCATTCATGGTAGCGAAATGTGTGAAGCAAAAGGAGCCTCGAGATGAGAGGTCGAACCTTTTCAACGAACGCAGACTTTTAATTTTGGTGGTTGGGATTACGATGATTATTCTCAGGCCTTGGGAGATGAAAACTTGTTTTGCAGGGAAATCTATCTACACAGATTTAAGGGTGGCCTCTCTGGAGCATCGAACCTATACCCTGGATGGTGTGTAAGCTCTTCGATTCCTCAGCAGCAGCAGGAGGAATAATTGTGGCATCAGCTAACCTTCCAAGCAAAAATTTGGGACCTGAGTTCACCCTATGCCTAGGCCTTGAATTTATTAGTGCAGACGGTTTGGACTGTAGGTTTGTCGAGAAGGAATTTTTGTAGGCTTGTTACACAAAAATTGTCACCATGACTTTCTACAGTTTGTGTGAGTCCATGAACACCCATACATACCTCCTTTGCAAGTCTTAAACCTCATCTATTCATGTCAAGCCTTGAAAATGGAAGAAAGACCTTAAAAATATCTCAAATCCTGGTTCTGCACTTTCTCCTAGCATTGCCTGCAGTGCCGCACCTAATGGTCATGTTTCCTGTGAACCTGACCGCTTTTTATATTGAGTAATGGGTGCGAACCCCTGTAAAAGTTAAAAAGGCGTGAGTTCATTCTTAAAAACTCATCTTAGGTCACTTCTAGACACTTCTAAAAGGAATATTACGCTGGCAAGTCTGCTCCACCTTGGTTCATCCATTTCATAACTAAGGGAGCTAACTCCATGATATGAGGTGCTTATCCCATTGAAGGAGGAACTTATCCCTTCAATGGTGGACCTGCAACTTCCTCCATTTGCACTATAAATTCATGCCTTGGGCTAGTTGTGGAGGGGGTTGAAAGCTAAAGATTCTTGAGGGTAAATGCTGCTGAAAAATAGGCTTCCTTTTTGAGCTTGTGAGAGGAGAGATCACATACCTTTCATGTCATTTAGGAAGTGAGTGAGGCTTGTCAAAGTAGAGGAGACTCCTGCTGGACCCTGGAAAGAACTTGTGCAACATCAATGCAAAGGTTGTAAGGTTCTTTTATTCATAAAGTTAATACAATCAAGTTTGTTTTTCTCAATGAACTGTCTCTAATGGTTTAATTTATGAGCTCCTTGATCTTCATAATGAACATGTTTTGATACACAGTATGCTTTGTATGTGTGCTTGTTTGTGTAGCAAGGTATTAAACGAGAACTGCTTGAAGCTGTTGGGTAAAACTGCTCAAACAAGCGTTGGACCGAGGTAGGGTCTGTTACACCTCTTAGTATTCATTAATGAATTGAAACATGTTTAGAGAAAAGTAGATTTGCTTGTGCTCTTTGTTGCTAGACATCGTTAGATACTAGGGAGATCGGTCTTGTCCGCAAGAACGTTTTATCCAGCTAACAAGGCTGGGAACATGTAATACTGTAAGCATTTTGGTGAGAACAACAACCACATTGTCACAGGTAACCCTACTCTATACCTAGTCGATATTTGGCTTTTTAGGTTTTGCATGGATGACTTGGAGTGCATGTTTGATATGCTAGTTGAATTTGTTTATAAAATCCTTATATGTTGAGTGATGGATTATGGTGTGTAGTCTCATCTCATGTAAGGTGTGGCTCCTTTAGGGGATGTTGTGACTCCTCATGCCCGACATTATGTTGGGGATGGTCGTCAGTGATAGTGACGTTCAATAGAGGCTCTATAGACGGGTCGTGGTACTCAAGTAATTGTGAATTTTTTATTGGGAAGGAACCATGTGTAGGGGCATATTTGTTGTTTAATTTCTCAGTTGTGCACTACTCGAACAGAAGGTTGGTGAGTACAAACTTTGATCTTTGGTTCTCTTTCCTAGTTTGAGATACCTATTGTGCTTTTGACATGGGAGTGATGGAAGTTCTAGTGACTCTTGCTTTCTTGCTTGATTTGAAGCCTATGAGGAGGAGGGGGGATTTGGTTTTTGGGGGTGTAGTGAGAAGTTTCCTAGTGGGGTGTCTATGATATCATCGGTGAGGGCCCATTGTGCATAGACAAATAGGTCTTTTGTGATGATGTGGGGGCCAGGGTGACCATCTGCAAAGGCACTCAGTGAAGGATGAAGGCGAATTGGAGCGGCCACTTGGCAATTCATCGGGGTGAATTGATCTACACCCTGCCCCCCCTTAACTCCATCGAAGATCAAATTTGTCTAGTGCGGTGATGTTATATACCTAGGGGGGATAATATGGGGTACAAAGGGAGGTACCCAAGGGAATAATGTAATAATGGGATGGGCCATAGTAATAAATAAGGTGGTCAACCCGTATCATGTAAGGGACCACAAGTAGTTAGTAATAATATAATGGGCTCATGTTATTAGATAGATGGTATTGAGGGAACCATGGTAATGACCCATGGTATTGTATGTATGAGGCCTATATAGAGGCTACAAACTCCACATGGAGAGATGTCAAGGAATATTGTATGAACAGGCATATGGCTTGTGGATTGTTCTCCTTCCTTAAGGAGTGAATGTATGGTGTTGCCCTACCTTAAGGGTTTTGATATTAATAAAGAAGCATTTCTATATTCAGAACTTGTTATTTCTTGGGTTTATTTACATTATCTTATATTGTCATATCAGACCTATAACAAGTGGTACCAGAGCTATAACAAGTGGTGTCAGAGCTATAACAAGTGGAATCAAAGCACTTTCTTAGGCAAAAGTGGAGAAAAAAAAATTTTTGCAGGAACTTTCTGGGGCAGCGAGTTTGCAGATCATATTTGTATGTTTTGGGGAAAAATCTATAAAATCTAATTGCATATCTGGATTCTTTTCAAAAAAAAATACACGATTTCAAAAAACAATCGGCTGAATCGAAGTCTGGATGAAGGAGATATTGCTGATCTAAAAATCAGTGGTGTTGCAGACAATTTTTTGGGCGGCGAGTTTGTGGTGCAGATCTGGACGTCCTGGTGCAAGATATGCAAAATATAATTATATATCTAGATTCTTTGTGAAAAATACCCGATTTAAAAAAAAAAAACAGTTGAATTGGAGTCTGGATGAGGGAGATATCGCTAATTTAAAATCAACTCTTTTTTCATAATTTTTGGTGATGGCGGGAGAGTTGCAACACAGATCTGAAATTCCAGTGCCTGGATCGGGATTTCTATCACATGGGCAGATGCAGAATGGTTGTTCCATTTCCGAAAATAGGTCATAATAGGCATTCTAAGCAATATTGACTAAACTGTGACAATTTCAAATTTTCACCAAGAAAACACCATTCATGGCAATTCTATACTTTACAGGAAAAGATGATGGTCCTACTATTGAAGAATTCATACAGAGAAAAAATTCCACACATGGGACACTTTGGAAGATGTCAGTGGTGTTTAATATGAAAGATGAGGTTGACAAATGGTGGTTATCACTTGACCACAAGCAGTTGCCCAAACTTTCAGATGCAGAATTTGAAAAACTCCTTTTGGACAAATGGTCTTGGGCTAGAAAAAAGGAGAATGAGACACATAAGGGGTTATTTGCTATGGGTGTCTCCTTATTGTAGGTTCATGGATTGATTTAGAAGGAGAAGATCATTATTTCTATAAATATTAGTTGCAAGCATAATTTTATCAATGTTAATTTGGCAAAAAAATTGCAAGTTCCAGCAACACACATTGAGAACACACAGGTTGATGATGAGGATGTTCAAATTTATAAGGATTTGAAGCTTTCTATGGATAAGTATGTGTTGCATGGT
>APFE030898297.1:0-34497 GCA_000404065.3 Pinus taeda
TCACAGTATAACACTTGCAAGTATGTCATTGTCCTAAAAAAATAATAAAAATAATTTTACCTAATGACAACTAAAAAAAAAACAAACAACAAAAATTAAATAACCATAGAAATAAATAATTAAAAATAGAAGAGAGGCTCATTTTACAATCTAGTATGAGGGACATGTGTAAGTATGTTACGTCCTCAAAAAATAATAAAAATAATTTTTCATTAATGGCAACAAGAAAAAACAAAAAACTAAATAATCATATAAATAAACAATTAAAAATCTACGAGAGGCTCATTTTACAATCTAGTATTTCACTTTCATTCTACTTGGTTCTATGATACTTCACTTTCACTCTTCAAGTTATAAATAAAATATTTCCATGTCTATCTTAAATAATATAATTTTATATAACTTTACAGAGACTAAGTAAATATATATTATTAATATTATATATATATAATATATTTATTTCTCTTGTAAATATTTCAATATAGAACTTAAATAAATTGTTTGAATATCCATATTAACTACTATTATGTGTGTACTAATTTTTACCTTAGTAAAATATTTCAATTCTCGAAAAGAAAAAGTAATTAAAGATAAAATAATGTAGTTATTTGGTAATAAGAAGAAAATGTGTAAGTCATTCAACTTTTGAATTAAATTTTAATAATGATAAAATATTTAAAAAGACAATATAAACAATGAAAAATTACCTCTATAGATCTATCTTAATCACATATTTATCAAGCACTAGAAGGATTTAAATCTTTTGACGTGTATATTTTTTTTGAAATTTGAAATTAGATTCGTGGTTAAAATGGATCTATACTAGTTCTAGAATCCAGTCTGTGGGAAATGTGTAAGTATGTCACTTTGAGAGAAATACGTAAGTATGTCACCTCCTTAAAAAATAATTAAAATAAGTTTTGCTAATATAAAAAAACAAAAAAACAAAAAAACAAAAATTAAATAATCATATAAATAAATAATTAAAAATCATGAGAAATTAATTAGTTAAGACTACCCCTCATGGAAATGGTGATACATGAATGACTTACTTAACGTAATTGAATCCCAAAATGATATCTAATATAATGCACTCCCTAAACCCCCTAATACTTAAATTCAAAAAGAGTAAAGGGATCTCTACTTGAATGGTTCATGAAGCACAATACTTGCAAAGGTTTTGCAAATGGGGTAGTAAGCTAAGTGGGCTTGATTGTGGGGAAAACTCCACAGTTAAGCGTGCTTGAGCCAGAGGAGGTGATCTCGGATAGGTGACCTCCCAGGAAGTCTTGGTTACCGGGTGCAAGCCACGGAAGTGATGATTAATGCTATGTGATTCATTTCACTAGTTTCAATCCCACTTCTTCACCCCTATCGGCATCATGCGATACAATGAGTGCTAAGTGACTATTCAAAAATCATGGCAAGTTTTGGTTACTGGGTGCAAGCCCCGGAAGTGATGATTTCCCCGGAAGTTATGATTGACGCTTTGTGATTCATTTCACTAGTTTCAATCCCACTTCTTCACCCCTATCGGCATCACGCGATGCAATGAGTGCTAAGTGAACTATTCAAAAATGATGACAAATTAGTCAGTTACAACTACCTCTCATGGAAATGGTCATACCTGAATGACTTACTTGTGCAAGCCCCGGAACTGATGATTGACACTATGTGATTCATTTCATTAGTTTCAATCCAATGAGTGCTAAGTGAACTATTCAAAAATCATGAGAAATTAGTCAATTACCACTACCTCTCATGGAAATGGTCATACGTGAATGAATTACTTGTGCAAGCCCCGGAAGTGATGATTGATGCTATGTGACTCATTTCACTAGTTTCAATCCAATGAGTGCTAATTGAACTATTCAAAAATCATGAGAAATTAGTGAGTTACGACTACCTCTCATGGAAATGGTCATACGTGAATGACTTACTTGTGTAGGCCCCAGAAGTGATGATTGACGCTATGTGATTGATTTCACTAGTTTCAATCCAATGAATGCTAAGTGAACTATTCAAAATTCATGAGAAATTAGTCACTTACCACTACCTCTCATGGAAATGGTCATACGTGAATGAATTACTTGTGCAAGCCCCTGAAGTGATGATTGACGCTATGTGATTCATTTCACTAGTTTCAATCCAATGAGTGCTAAGTGAACTTTTCAAAAATCATGAGAAATTAGTCAGTTACCACTACCTCTCATGGAAATGGTCATACGTGAATGACTTCCTTGTGCAAGCCCTGGAAGTGATGATTTACGCTATGTGATTCATTTCATTAGTTTCAATCCAATGAGTGCTAAGTGAACTATTCAAAAATCATGAGAAATTAGTTAGTTACGACTACCTCTCATGGAAATGGTCATACGTGAATGACTTACTTGTGCAAGCCCTAGAAGTGATGATTGACGCTATGTGATTCATTTCACTAGTTTCAATCCAATGAGTACTAAGTGAACTATTCAAAAATAATGAGAAATTAGTCATTTACGATTACCTCTCATGGAAATGGTCATAGGTGAATGACTTACTTAACACAGTTGAATCCCAAAATGATATCTAAGTGAATTATTAAAAAATCATGAGAAATTAGTCAATTACGACTACCTCTTATGGAAATGGTCATACATGAATGACTTACTTAACCTAGTTGAATCCCAAAATGATATCTAATATAATGCACTGAGTGAACTCACTAATACTTAAATTAAAAATGACAGAGAGGTTCATTCTACAATCGAGTATGAGAGTTAAAATGCATCTATACTGTTCTAGGATCCAGTATGTGGGAAATGTGTAAGTATGTCACTATGAGCTAAATATATATGTATGTCACATCCTCAAAAAATAATAAAAATAAGTTTTGCTAAAGAAAAAATATTGAAATAATCATATAAATAAATAATTAAAAATAACCAAGAGTTCATTCTACAATGGAGTATGAGGGATGTGTTGTCCTCTAAAATAATAAAAATAAAATTCGCTAATGTCAACCAAAACCAAAAAAAATTAAATTAAATAACCATATAAATAAATAATTAAAAATAGAAGAGAGACTCATTCTATAATCCAATACGAGGGACATGTGTAAGTATGTCACCTCCTCAAAAAATAATAAAATAGTTCTCGCTAATATCAACCAAAACAAAAAAGACAAAAATTAAATAATCATATAAATAAATAATTAAAAATAGAAAAGAGGTTCATTGTACAATCCACTATGAGGGACGTGTTTGAGTATGCCACGTCCTAAAAAATAATAAAAGTAACTTTAACTAATGTCAACTAAAACAAAAACAAAAAAACAAAGAAAATCATATAAATAAATAATTAAAAATAACCAAGAGGCTCATTCTACAATTTAGTGTGAGGGACTTGTAAATATGTCATTGTCCTCAAAAAATAATAAAATCAATTTTACCTAATGTCAACCAAACAAAAAATAAAAATTAAATAACCATATAAATAAATAATTAAAAATAAAAGAGAGGTTAGGCTTATTCTATAATCCAGTATGAGGAGATGTGTAGGTATGTCATATCCTCAAAAAATAATAAAAACAATTTTCACTAATATCAACAAGAAAAAAATAAATAAAATATTCATATAAATAAACAATTTAAAAGGTATCAGAGACTCATTTTACAATGCAGTGTTCCACTTTCATTAGACTTTGTTCTATGATATTTCACTTTCACTTTCTCTCTATTATGTGTATACTAATGTTTACTTTAGTAAAGTATTTCAATGCTAGAAAAGAAAAAGTAATTAAGGATAAAATAATTTAGTTATTTGTTAATAATAGGAAAATGTGTAACTCATTCAATTTTTAATATAAAATATTAATAATAATAAAGTATTAAAAAATACAATATAGACATTAAAAAATTACCATTATAGATCTATCTTAATCACATATTTACCACGCACTAGAAGGAATTAAATCTCTTGATGTGTACATTTTTTTTGAAGTTTCAAATTTGATCTCTCTGAGCTCTTAGTAGAAGCATGGTTAAAATGGATCTACATTGGTTCTACAATCCAATATAGAACCAAATAGTGTGGTTTCCCTTGAATAACAGTGACAAGTGCATTCCCTAATAACAATGAGAGATGAGTGTAGCTCGTCTTCCTAGGACATAAGGAAACAAGTTAACTCCCCAAGACCTAGAGGCATCTGCGTTACAAACCACCAACAGGTTATTTTCCTGTGGTTTTCTTTGAATAATGATGATGAGTCAGCTTGCATTCAAGAATATCACCAGAAATAACTGTTATCATTGCTAGTTTGCCCAGTGTGATAAATTTTTTCACCTAAAAAACACAAAAAAAAAAATCTAAAACATTATGCGTAACAAAGGGATGAAAGGAAAAAAAAAAAAAAAAAAAAGAAGAAAAAAAAAAAAAAAGCCAAAAATTGAAAACTATGTTGATGGAAAAACATTTGGTTAGTAGGCCGCACAACTCCATCGCTTTTTTCAAGTGCCCACATTTTTGTCGGCTTCTGCTTTTATCCATAATAATAGACTACTCTGTAGGAATGCAATTCTATATAAATGCATTAGAGCCCATAAACAAAACCAAGGCGGTGCTTAGATCTTAAAAGATCGTGTCTTGACTTAAAAGACATCAAAGGATACTCTGAATAAACAAAATTTCACTTCCTTTGTATTCTCCCAGATCATTATTTACTACTTTTGCTAATTCTTGCTGTGATTCAAATCCAGTTATAGATCACTGAATTTTTGCAAACCCATTTTCTGGCTGCTTTTATTCCTTAACAGTAACTAGTCATATGATAGCTTGAAGCCTGATTTATTTCTTATATAGTATATCACACCACTTCCGATCCCTACTCATACCGACCTTTCAAACACCCTACTGGATTGAAGTTTGATGAGCAGCAGCAGCATTAGCAATGAGCAATGTGAAGGCATAGTAATTGTGGGTGGTGGAATTGGGCTTGCCACTGCAGTTGCCCTTCAGAGGTACTTAATTTCTTCTTCTGTTCATTTCCCTGCAACTTTGTATCCATTTAGCTGGTATAGGTCAATGGCTTCATGAAAATAATCAGTAATGATTTTTCCTTTAAAATCTCCGATGTTACTAAAGAGTTCCTAAATCCTTAATATAATTGATGTAAAACAACTATTCCATTTTCCATTCATAATTTAGTGTCCATTTCCCTGCAACTTTGTATCCATATAGCTGGTATAGGTCAATGGCTTCATGAAAATAATCAGCGTTTAAAATCTCTGATGTTACTATCAGAGTTCCTAAATCCTTGATATAATTGATGTGAAATACCTTTTCCACTTTCCATTCATAATTTAGTTTTTGAGATGGCAAAGCTCATTATTTAAACTTAATACCAAGCTATCTTTATTGATTGTGAGAATTCCATATACATGAATGAATAGGGAATAAGGTGGGTTTCTGCAGAATACCCTGTTCTGATATTTTTGTTAACAATTTATATCTACAGATAAAAGGTTATGGGTTCCAAGCACTCCGGTGTTCTCCAGCTTGGTGTTTTGGTTAAAATCCATGCCTATGAATTTTATCTCCTTCAGCAGTCTTTCTTGATTGCAACAGCTCCATCTCCACATAGAAATAAATAGTCAGTGACCTGGATACCTTGCTGACCACCCAAGTTTCGGTTAAGATCCATATTTGCAAATAGGTTGAGCTCCATGTGTTCGCTGTGGCTTGAGAGGTCTGAGTGACAGTTTTGCATATAAGTCTTTTAGAAACAGTTCGATCGGTGTTACTGGTTTCTTAGATTCTTTGTTAACACCGGAGTTCATCTCTGTTCTTTCAGAAAGCCAAGCCAAATCAGCTCATCCAAGTCAGTCGCAATTTGACTCGGAAATATGGTTCAGACTTGCAAGACCAACACAAGTGAATCAGATCGACTGAACGAAGCATCATCCCTATAAAACACAGAGAAAAAAACAAACCAAGAACATTTACTTTGCCTGTTTTCGCAGCAGACAAATAGCAGACTTGTCAAATGTCCAAAGTCTTATGGAATTTTGCAGTATGCAGTACCATCATGTACTTTGAAATCAATTAATATTGAAAATCTGCATTTATATTGATATTGTAGGTTTTCATATTCATAGATTTTTTCTCTTTCTCATCTATATATATATATATATACCCTCAAGACAACTGCCACTCAGAAATCACGGCTTACCCTTGGACATTGCTAAGCCTGGTAATAGTAACTTTGGTTTTGTTGTTGGACAATGAACGAGACAGTGTAATAGAGTGTTTTTTTCCTTTCGTTTGTTAAATTTCAACTTCATTTTTGTTCCATGCCTCTGCATATCCAACTATCCCATTAGGTGAAGGTTAATTTTTCCGGCTCCTGTTTGGTTAATATTTCAAAAGCAGGATTCTGAAAACTGTTGGGTTAATATTTCAAAAGCAGGATTCTGAAAATTGTTTGAACTAGTACTTATTGTGGTCATATTGACTGCCAAACATTGCGTCTTCATTAGAGGTCCTCATTCATATGATTGCTGATTTGTGACATTTGTAATGACCTTCTGCAGTGTTGGTTTGAAGAGCTTGGTGTTAGAGCGAGCAGACTCTTTACGAACCACAGGCACTGCATTGACTCTAATGAACAATGCTTGGAGGGCTCTCGATGTTCTCGGTGTTGCAGATTCTCTCCGCCTGAACCATCTACAGATACAGGGGTATGGCCATAGCATCACTCAATTTGATCCTCTGTACTTTACCTCCAACAGCCCTTTCAACAATAATTTAGCTTCTTGTCTGCCAACTTGCAGGGCACAATTGACTTCCTTCCCTTCAGGATTTACCAAGCAGCTCTCATACACTGGCTCTTCTAAATTGTAAGTATGCCAACATAACTCTTGGCTAATAAATTTCTCAAAAAGCATTCAAGACCATAGAAAACATAGATACAGCAATTGTAAAAACACATCATCTTATAATTTCTGCCCTCCTGGATTCAGGATTTGATCGTTGAAACATTAAGACCACAATTCCCAACACACGACTGATCTCATCGCGTGCAGAGTTTAGAATATTGGGTTTCTAGTTCTGCTTTTTACAGAGGGTTGATATAGGTGCAACCAGTGGATAGGTAGAAAAATGTCCATCTGCATTTCAATATTTTCAAGATCAAAATGACGAGTAGGGAAAACTAAAGGAGCCTGCCATACCAAAAGGTTGATGCCATGCTGGAATATGGACACCTATCAGTGTCATATGCTTGTCTGAACCCTAAGTCCAACCAAAAATTCAGAATCATAAGACGCCCCTTGTTATTGGGCACAATATTCTTAACATCCTTTGCAATCACAGTTAGATCTGTGGAACCTGGTACCCAAAAACAGCATGCTAGGACAGGAGAAAAATATTCTCAGTTCCAGACTGATATCAGGTAGTTTTTTGTTTTGCCTCTAGACGGTACCTCAAGCTTCTACTTTTGAAAAACAAAAATATTCTCAATTATATTGGATGTTTTACCTGATTTGGGCATTTTGCTACCCACTCCCACTCATCTTAAATGCCTCTCATGTTAGGGTTGTTGGTTCTTTCAGATTAATGCCCTTGCTTCTCTGGTTCAGATTAATGCTTATCCTGTTGCCTCTTTGCCTAATATTTACTTGTTTACCTGTTTTTATTCTTTATTTTTGTTCCTACTCATTTTTGTATTTAGGAGATTCCTTCGGCACTCTTACATGGACTTAACTCCATTGCAGATTCTGGAATATTTCAGAATCTTACAAACATGAGCAAAGTAAATTGTTTGACCTCACTCGTGTTTGTCAGATGCCAAAATAGTCCCAGAATCTGCAATCCTGCACTCCCTCATTGCCACTATGACATGAGGTACTTTATATTTCCATTATCTATTTTGGTCGTTTGTGGACATCGAGATAATTTCTTCATTCTTTCACATGCTTTGTGATGCTAAGAACTTTTCCTTGAGTACTTTTCTGCCAGAGGGAATCATGAAGTTCGGTGTGTGAAAAGGCGTTTGCTTCTTGAAACCCTTGCAAAAGAATTGGCTCCAGGAACAATCAGATTCAACGCTAAAGTTGTTTCCATTCAACAATCTACAAACTCTTCTTTAACGACAGTAAACCTGGAAGAAGGTGCACTTATCAGAGCTAAGGTAGATTCTGAAATCCAAACTTCTAATCCCCATTAAATGTAATGAAACTTGGTGTAAATGCAATGATAAATTGAATCTCCCCTTGCTAAAGAAAGGTAATTTTAATAACCCATGTGCATTGGTTTCTATCAGATGGGAACCTCTGCAGTGGGTTTTCTTACGCAGAAGCACTTCATTTTGTATTTGTGACAAAACTACGGGGTTCTGTTCATTCAAGTTCGATCATTAAATCTATCTTCTATGGTGTGATGTTGGCCTCAACCATTTGGAATGTGTTTCTACTCACAGGTACTGATAGGTTGTGATGGAGTACATTCCGTAGTGGCTCATTCGCTGGGGCTTCAAGCCCCTAGTCTCATTGGGAGATCTGGCATTAGGGGATTGGCAACGTACCCTGAAGGACATAAGTTTGGGCCAAAGATGCTGCGATTTATGGGAGAACATTTGCGGGCAGGTGTTGTTCCGTGTAATGAGAAGGATGTTTACTGGTTCGTAGCCGGGACTTCACTTCCTTGTGGTATAATACTCCATCAACATTTGATATAATCACCAACCTTAAAAGTAGATTCTTAAAAGTTATTGAAAGCTTCTATTATATTCCTTTCCGATAATTTTGAACAACTACATTGCCTTTGAATTGATTAGCTTGACATGGTCATCATCAAATAGCAGTCACAAGCCATGTGAACTATTTGAAAACAAATGACAAAAATATAATACATAACTAATTGGATGCGTTACAGATTCAGATATTGGACGTGATCCAAAGGGTATATTGGAAAAAGCATTGGAAATACTTGGAGATTATCCAGAGGATGTTCTGGACGTAGTAAACAAAACTCAAATGGACACTTTAACAGTAACTCAGCTCAGCTTGAGATGGCCATGGGCAGTTTTATTTGGAAAACTATGTAAGGGTAATGTGTGTGTTGCAGGGGATGCAATGCATCCTATGACTCCAGACTTAGGACAAGGTGGTTGTTCTGCACTTGAGGATGCAGTGATTCTTGGAAGGTGCTTGGGAGAAGCAATGGCAATCGTGAATTGTCCAGAAGAAGAGAAAATAATTGAAGAAGCATTGAAGAAATATGTGGAGCAAAGGAGATGGAGAGCATTTTGGCTGATAAGTGAAGCATATATAACATGATTATTGCAACAAGGATCTGGGGTTTTATAACAAGATTCTTGCGAGATAAGTTTTTGTCTAGCAGGTTGTCCCAATCTTTTTTGAATCACGCAGACTTTGACTGTGGAACACTCTCTTCATGTAATCCTTCCTAATAATCTCCATTATCACTAATTGTCTACTACTTCCATGCTGGATTCCTCACCAATAAACATGGCAATTTCAGATGAACAGAATTGGTTGATACTTGTCTATTGAGGCTAAGGTCTACTAAGACAAAAATAGATTCAATTTTTTTCCTTGATACTATCTAACCTCTATATTAAAATCTGGTCAGCTATGTATATATTAGTTATCTAGTCACCTATGTAAATATTAGTAAAGTACAACGAGCAAAAATAATCTGCACAACAGATTAAATGACCTTTACTATTTGCAGACATAACAGTGTCCAGCATACACAAGTTGTTAGATTTGCATCCAGGCCATGAGCACTGGTTTTTTTAAATGTGAACCTGTAAAGACCTAAAAAACTCATTCAATAAGATGACAAAAAATATAAAATATATAATTAACTCAGAGTATTGATGATTGAGAAAGATACTGGATATGGACCTCATACGTTACAGTTCAGATATACTTTGACGATTCAAGGTTCCTTCTTATGGTATTTAGACCATACTTTGAAATACTAATGAAAATGAAATTGATTGAAGGCAACTAGGGAAGGGTTAAAGAATCCAGGTTTCAATTAGATTAAAAAATTTGGATCCATATTTTTAAGATAGACTTACTTATTCATGAATAGTGAACTCTATAATGTTGCTTCTATTTGAAATCATAAATCTGAAATCTGAACTCTTATTTATTAATAAGCTTAAAAATAACTGAACCATGAATGAACCCATTGTTAAAACATATCATGCTCTCACCTAATAATGGTCCTCTATATCCTATTATTACACCATTGTTACAAATAACAGAAAAATGAATGAACCCATTGTTAAAACATATCATGCTTTCACCTAATAATGGTCCTCTTCATCCTTTTATTGCACCATGGTCTTTTTGGTACCTCTAGGGTGGTGAGTGGCATGTCTTGTGCTCATCTTATGCCTACATAACACTTATCAGGGTTGGTAATCTTGCTAATGTGAACTCTTTATTTTTTTGTTCTATTTGCTTACCATTTTTCTACCTTCTAGACTTTAAGGTCACATGCTAAAGATTGTTGTACAAATCTTATCATTATCCATTCGGTTACTTCATTCATTCTTGTGTCATCATATTTTTTTCTTTTTCTTTCTTCCTTTCTTTCAATGTATATTATCTGAGGTCTCTTCCTTGAATGTTCTTTTTCTTTTTCATTGTAATGATACTCACATAATTAATACTTTATGCAAGTATGCATGTGACCCATAAACTATCGTGGATATTCCATTGAACAATTTGTCACAATAGATTTGATAAAATTATACTTAAAAGTCTGAAAATGCATACCATGCAGAGTATTTTTCCTTAGACTTTTGGATTTATGAAGTTACGGTTTCATGCATAAGATATTTGAAATGTGGAAAATAGAGAACGAGCAAAACTAAAATCACTCACAACCATAAGAACACAAGATATACCTTAGGAAACCCTTTTGGGAGAAAACCTAGTTAGAAGACGAGGTTGCTTAGCTTTCTCTATCTTCAAATGGAAAATGGATGCAAGTACAAAGAAGTGAGGCCTATGACATGTGGGCTACTACAATGCACAAATCCTCTTTGTTTTCTCTCTCCGTATCCACTTGCAAATACTCTACTCATATATGGAACAAAATGCATCAAATAGAAAAGGACCATTGTTTCTCCTAGTGGTTTGGTTATAACACAGCGTGATAGCCTACTAGTGGTTTGGTTTGACTCTTTCAACTTTTAACTAGAGTTACAATATGGACTATTCTAGAGTCTTCTTCATCATGATCATGCAGCTAGCCTCTTTTCCATGAATAATGGTGTGTGACGTAGCATCCTCTTGAATTATGGTTATCAAAACAGGAAGGTCAACTTTCGAGTGGCATAACTTTTACATACAAACTTCGTTTGAAGTGATTTTTGCCCCATTGGAAATGCCTTTGTGTTTAAAGTAGCAAGTACATGTTCTAGAAATAGGAAAAGAAAATTTTACCTCCCAAAAAACACTATTTGATGCCTTAAGCTACTCCCAAAATGTTTCAGAACTCAATTTGCCAAACTGGGTCGCATAGGTAAAAAATGTTATTTGAGTTGATTCCTCCACTTTTCCCACTCTAAAAGCATTAAGATGGATGAAAAAATATAATAATCAAATCTGGATCACACTTCTCCATTTTTTGGGGCTTTTGATCCTCAAAAGCTATTATTGAATGAGGCCAAAAAAAATTCCTACACCTTCTATCGGGTGTAGCATTTAGCTTTGCTTGGAAATTGTCCTTTCAACCCAATCTGCCAAAGGTCATGTTGCCCTTGTCTTGTAGTTTTGGACCTCTTTTGCAAAATTGTATCTTATGTCAACTCCGCCTAAGCATATGGTGCTAAATCCTCTATAGAAGGGAGGGCTTATTCCTCTTCCTAGTCTAGAATGGAAGGCTCAAAGAGTTTGAGATTGTCTACATTCACCACCTAAGTAAATGTGCATGTTGTTAGATTTCTAATACCAACCAAATTTATTTCTCATGACAATTTATTTTATCCCCAACAATTTATTTATTTTCCCAAATAAATATTGAATCACCGCAAAGTAAATCACTGGGATTTTTAACTTCAAGAATTAAATATATGCAACGGAATTAAACCAGAGAGATCAATCGCACATTGCAAAGTAATTCACCCATAAAATTTCTCTGTCATTTAATTATTTGGAAAATATGGGTTTTACAACCTATAAATATATAAGGAAAAATACAAAACCGAAACCTATGACATGACTTCCTCAGAATGAATTCAACCCAAGGAACTTGACCTCTAGGAAATCAACCTCTAGATGAAATTGGCTTGAATACTCAGCCAACAACTTGACTTGTGCTCTCCTTTCGTGTCACTAATGCACACTAGGGAAAACTTAGTATCCTCCAGATAAAAGCAATCTCCCTATGACAAGCTGGCTCTGCAATCTCCTACTACTTCGCTTCCTAGATTCGGCCAAATCCACTCGCACTTCTTCTTTGTGCTCATGATCCATAGAGCCACTCACACTTAGAGAATACTGCTTTCTCTAAATGATGACTCGATCATATACTTTTTGCTTCACCTCCTCATTAGACTCCCTTTATAATCTTCATTAAGTCAAAATCCCTAACCCTAATCTCACTTCTAGAATCATCTTAGAGGTCAATGCTTGAGATTATTTTTAAGTCACTTAAATAATTAAACTACTTGTCCTTGTAAAATGACTTAATAGTCCACAATAATTACTTGACTTTAATTATTGTACTTTTCCTAAGTTAGATTTAGGAAAGAAGACATAAATCACTTAATTCACCAAGCAAGCACTTAGAAGAGGCAAATAATGTCATCCAAGTACTAAGACACCAACTATGCAGAAGACCTTATAAAGCTACCACTAACTTCAACACTCCCTTCTAGCAAGGAATGGATTCTCCAACACGCCTAGCTTATCTCAGCATGTCACAAACTTTTCTTTAACTAGAGGCTTAGTGAAAACATCTAACACCTTCTCTATAGAAATGTATTGCAATCTCACAACAACTCTCTGGACCATGTCTCTAATGAAGTGATATATAATCTCAAATGGACCTGTCATGAAACATAGTATTCTCAGAGAGCTTATTGTAACTCTAATTATCACAGTGAAATATTGTTGGCCCCATCTGCATATCAAATATTCCTGTAAGCATCTTTTGAAACTATACTACCTCACAACTCACCATACTTGCTTCCATGTACTCTACCTCTGCTAAAATGAGTGTCATTGACTATTACTTCCTACTGAACCATGAGATCATGGTTGATCCCAAGTTGAAACAACATCCAGATGTGGAGTTTTTCTCCACTACACCCCCTGCCCAATCAAATTCTATGTACCCTTGTAGCTCCACTCCACCAGCTCTGACATACCTCACCCCAAAGTCTACTATATCATGCAGGTACCTCAACACATGATTTTCTGCCACCCAATGAACTTGTCTTAGCTCCATCATGAACTGATTGTTTGTTCACAAAAAAACATATATTCGACCTAGTGTAGATCAGATACATCAAGGAACTTATCAGTTGCCTATATAGTGTGGCATCCACTAATTCACCTTTAGAAGTGCTCAATTTCTTCACGTTAATGATCATAAATGTAGACGTAGCCTATAATCCTCCATATTGAACCTCTTTAATATTTCAACTACATACTTTCCCCGCCCAAGGAAAATCTCTCTTGGTTGTTGTCACACCTCCAATCCCAAAAAGTAGTGCATCAATCCGATGTCTTTCAAGTCGAACTATGAAGCAAGATCCTCCTTGCACATCTCTATGAGCTTCTTGGATATTGTTAAAAGAGATCATCCACATATAATACCAAGATGAGTGGTCCACCCTCAACAAGTACATAGTATAATTTGGGATCTGCTTCACTCTTGGTGATGCCCAAACCAAGAAGATATCCCTTGATCCTAGTATACCATGTGCATGGAGCCTGCTTTAGCTCATAAAGGACCTTCTTCAACTTTCATACATGGTAATCAATTCCCTACACCTCAAGGCCCTAAGGTTGCTTGATATACAAATCCTCCTTGATTACCCCACTGAGGAAAGTAGCCTTCGCATCCATCTGATGTATCCTCCACCCCATCTTTGAAGCAATGGACATAACTGCTCTACTGGATGTATATCTAGCAATAAGTGTGAATGTCTCCTCATATTCCACTACCTCCTTCTGGGAGAACCCTCTCGCCACGAACCTCACTTTATACTTCTTGATACTACCATCAGTTGTATGTTTGATCTTATAGATCCATTGAGAAGTGACAATAGACTTTCCCTTTGATCTCGACATGATGTCGCATACATCATTTCTCATGGTGGATCTATACTCCTCTATCATTGCATCTCTTTAGATGTGCTCATTTATAACCTCCTCAAAAGTGGAAGGCTCATATTTGTTGATGTTACTCATTAGTGCCAAATAACTCAAAAAAATCTCGTTGGTGGTCTGCTTTGCCTAAAGGTGCTACTATTAGCCTCCACATGCTCCTTAACATCCCTCAAGGTTTGCTCGGCCCATCTCAACCTCCTCCTGGTATAGCTCGAAGGAATATTCAACGCCTCCAGATCTATCCACTGTGTCTCTATTGCTAGTGCTACTAGTCCCTACTCAACCTTAGGAGCCTCTCACTTCCAATCCACTATCGTTGTTGGCTCCTTCTCATGAGATCTCTTAAGGGTTCTTCCCTCATCAAATTTGAAATATTGAATCAATATTACCTTCCTCTATCCTAGAATGTAGACTCGGTAGGCCTTTGAGACCTCACTATAACCCACAAATACGCCCCTCTCAAACAAGGGATCCATTTTAGTCCTTTTTCTTTGTAGGAACATGGACATAAAGTGGACTAATGAATTTGCGAAAGTGACTCACATATCATTTTACTTTTGTAAACAACTCTTGATGAGTCGCTTCGTCCAACACATTGTGATGACTCCTGTTCTACATGTACATAGTTGTATTGCAGGCCTTGACCCATGAAAACATAGGCAAATCCTTATCATAAATCATTTCCCTCGCTGCCTCCTTGACGATCCTATTTTTCCACTTAGCAACCCCATTCTGATGAGGGTTGTAAGGCATTGTGAGCTCCTTCTTATTTCCGTCTTCCCTGCAAAAATCCTGGAACTCATTGGAGCTATACTTGCCCCCATTATTTGATCACAACACCTTAGTATTCTTCCTAGTTTGGTTCTTCGTAAGAGTTTTGAACTCCTAAAACTAATCAAATACCTCATCCTTGGTCTTCAGGAAGTAGATCCAAGTTTTTCTAGAATAATCATCTATGAACGTTGCAAATTTAAGGACCCTGTGATCTATGTCACAGACATAGGACCACAAATATTTGAGTGCATTGAGTCTAGAACTCCATTAGAACCAGTATCATTGTGAGGATATGCCATTTTGACTTGCTTTCCAAGTGTACACCCTTTACACAGTCCATCCTGCTCCACCCTGGTTTTTGGAAACCTAGTCACCATCCTTTTCACCATATGAAGAGCTTTTTAATGTAGGTGCCCCATCCTCTTATGCCAAATCTCGCTCTGGTTGTCACTTTCATGTATGAGAGCCTTCACCAGTTTTCCTCTCAATAGATAGAGATCCCTCACCCTTCTACCAATCACCCACTTCACCTACCATAAATTTGACCTCCAATCCTCTTTCCTTTATGGCCAAAACTGAAAGGAGATTTTTCTCCAAACTCGATACTTACATTACCTCGTTCACCTCCATAATGCCAACTGATTCCATCTTAAACTCAATACTCCCAGTACCTTCTATTGCATACTTTTCCTTATCACTAAGCTCCATATGTACATTTTTGGGTCCTCTGGTCATGTTGGTGAATAAGTCTCGAGATCCCTTCTTGTGACAAGATGATCCACTATCGACAAACCAAACACCTCTCGTGAATGTTCTAGAAAGGCAAGATACTATGGTGAAGTTTTTCTCAAATTTCTTGGAAATTTTCTCCATCTACATAGTAGTTGTTGTAGTAGTCTTTCCCTTGCCCTTCCTTTTGTTTGTACATTGACTGGAAAAATGTCTAAACGTATGACAAGCAAAGCACTTCACTTTTCTCATGTCATTTTGCTTCTTATTCTATGAAGATCCTCCTCCACCCTAGTTTTGCTTAGCCTTCACTTTTTCCTTTTTCGCTTTTGATGCAAGAGAAAGCTCATCTTTCTCTTCACCACCCTTTTGCTATCCACTGGTCAATGAGTTTTCCCAAATCTTCTTCTAGGTTAAGTCATCCAATAACTAGCTCCAATTGGGAAGTTGTTGACGAGCAGGAATCCCATCTAGAAAAGTGCACCAGTGCTTTATGCACACCTTTAGAGAAACTTTAACTAGCTTTGAATTATGCATAGTTTCCCCAATAGTTGCAAGCTCATCATGAGCATATTGGACCCTCATTAGATAATATGTTACAACCTCAAATATATCCATTTTAATGATGTTTAATTTCACCTGCAACACCATTTTTCTATTCTTATTTGTACTTTAATAAAGATTGGTCAGAGCTACCTACATCTATCTTCTGATCTCATTCCTTGATATGTGAAGAATTATATGTGTTGAGAAATCTAGGGGAAGCAACATATGATGATTTCTCTTGCTTTGATAACTATTTGTGGTGCATTTTTACTTCACTTAATTAGCTTCTTCTTTCACTTGTTATTATTAGTGTTTTCTTCATCAAACAACTACCAATAAGAATAATGAGACAAAGGACACACAATATAGGTGATTAGCCAAGGCTAAAACCTCTCTTATCTAAGAGGAAAGCCCACAAGAATTCGTCTTCTTATAGAATCTTCAATTGATGAATTCAAATACCTAGATCCTTGACACAAATCCCTCCAATACCAAGTCAATGCCTCTCCTTGATGACCTTCTCTTTCACAAAGTCAAATTCAGTCAAACAAACTTTCTAGTAGCAGTGCGTTTTCCTTCAAACTATTTTTTGGACCTACAACTTCTTGACTACAAATCGACCTTACTACAAAAACCCTAGGCCACAAGTGTGAGTGAGAATATGGAGAAATTTTCCTCCTTTCTTCTTCGCTTGGTAAGTTACTTCCTCTTCAACAATTCGGTTTGCAATATGATCCATTTTCCACCCAAATTTGCTCCTCTAGAGTGATTATAATTTTCAATCTTCTTTCTATAGTGAGAGCCCTAATACTCCTCGCACATGTGAGTTACTTTATCCCAAAAACAGGTCCAAATTTTTCTGTCATCTTTCAAATTTTCTTCATTGTACTAAGAGGCTTCTTATTCCTTCTTATTCGCACTTCTTGCTTGCTCTTGATGCTGGATCGATGCTCCTTCAAATGAGGTCAAGCTCTTCAACATATAGGATTCATGTCCATCTTTGTAGGTCCACTTGTCACTGTCTCTAGGCCGACTTCATCTTCTAGATAGGCTGACTTGATTGTTAGCACTTAAAGAGGTCTTGGAGGGTTATTTGAATTTATTTTGACTCAAATAATTTATTTTACAATATGTAACATGCCCCAAATGGGTCTTTCATACATGGAAATGAATTAATGACTTGTAGACTCAATGACAAGCCCTAAGAGCTCACTTTGGGAGCTTGATCAAAAAATAAATTTACTTCAGCATGAAACCCATGCCTCAAGAATAACAATAATAAATTTATTTTTCTCATTATATCAAAAACATAAAATCATGATTACATATGTCATTATGAAGACCAAACCTAGTTACATATTTGAATGCCCCCTCTTAACTAGGGAAGTATTCATAATCTATACAAGGTAATTGGACATTCTCAAACTGAAGAATTCTCATAAGAAGAGTCAGATTGTTAATCCATTTGTTTAGCGTCATATCATCCAACATTGTCACATAGCAGGGCCTTGACTAACATCTCTATCTCTCCATAAGATCGGGTCACAATGCTTGCGAGACCAATGGTTTGTAGACACCTTCATCATTGTCCCTCAAGGAACATACTCCACCCGAGTTTTCACAGGGTATGTCCTTCCGGGACTATTATTATCTTGGATTCCCAATCCTCAAAGGATATTGGTACTCTATGACTACTCTTATCTTGGATTTCCTACCACATCCTCAAAGAGTATCGGATGTTATATTCTTACCCAATCCTCCATTCTTTCTTCCCAAATGAAGACAAGAATGATGTGCATATCTTTCCCTCTCAACTAGGGAGGATATACCCATTCCTATGAAGGAATGTACCTATTCCTATAAAAGGAATGTATCCAAGCTCCCTCTTACCTAGGGACTTGTCCAAGTTCTCTTTTAACCAAAAAATATCTTCCAAGCTCCCTCTTAACTAGAGACCTATTTCTAGTAGCAGCTATCTCTTCTTTGGTGGAGATCATGGTACCTTCAACTGCTTGTAGAGCATCTCCATTTGATGTCATGAATTTCATCCTCATCTTTATGGAGCCTTCATCTTGTAGGGCATCCACCATCCATCACTTTCCTTCATGTACCATGTTAGTCATGTCATACTTCCTTGCATCAGAAAGTGATCTTGTTAGTTCATATCTAGCTTTTCTTCATACAACTACCTTTTCCACATCATGTATCCTTCATGATCTTCCATCCATCCACATGAGTACTAGTTGTAGATGACATCCACAAATTTATTTCAGTAGCCTTGTATTAACCCATACTAGAATATATGTTTTTTTTCAGAGATCGAGTTTGACACACCTTGTTGATAATTTTATGGATGATAACCTTAATTTAGTCTAGGAAAATCATATAAAGTAATTTATCTTAAGATATAGGATTTGTAGGAAATGGTCATAACTCGATGATGGATTGAATACAGAAGGACAGTGCAATCTTCACTTCTATGAAAAACTATCCAACTTTCCCTATTACACATGGAGATTATAAACAATTTTTAAACTACAAATCAAAAGTATCTTTGAAAGGTTATTAGAAATGCTTATTTGCAAATTGACTTTCAAAACCCAAGCCTCATCAGAAGACATGTTCAGGGCCAGCAAGTTCAATCGTGGGAGGTGGAGCATCTGAAGCACATGTTAAGTGATTGGCTGTAGGACAACCCTCCAAAGTTCCCAAACATTATGTTTGTAAATCCTGGAGAGTTCAAATGTCTTGAAGTGGAATAAAATAGAATATAATTTGATTGATTTTGTTAAATTTTTACTTATTTAGCTCTGGCAAACTTCTCTAGAGTAGCAGGGTGTAGCCAGTGACCAGGTATAGGACTTTCAAAATGCAAGTCTCACCAGAAGACATTTTGATGGTCAACAAGTTCAATCGTGGGAGGTGGAGCATCTAAAACACATGTTAATTGATTGGTTGTAGGACAGCCCTGCAAAGTTCCCAAACATTATGTTCGTAAATTATACAGAGTTAGAATGGCTTGAAGTGCAATAAAATAGAATATAATTAGATTGATTTTTTTAAATTTTTACCTTTCTTTGTTGTGGCAGTCTTTTCTAGAGTAGCAGGGCAGTCAGTGACTAGGTACAATAACAGATCTATACAACAACAGTAAGGGAAGATATATTATTGTTGCGATTATGGCTAATATACACTTGAGGCCATGTGTCAGTCCTGTATTTTAGGTCTTAGTGTTTTTGTTGAGCCTACATATTGATAATTAACCCACCTTATTGTACTTATCAGTTATCAATGTTTGACTATGTTGGACTAGTCATCTCATCATCTGAGGCCCAACACTCCAAACCTGAATAGAGTTTTAGTTGTAATATTGTATGTATACAGTGTACACCATCCTCCTTATTTGTAAATTAATCACTCAACAGCAGTAAGTGTGCGCTTACTGCTATTGTACAGATCTGTTGCTCTACCTCGTCACTGACTATGCCCTACTACTCTAGAGAAGACTACCAATGTGGTAAGATAGTATCCAATAGCCCATAGATAATAAATGCAAGGAAGAGATGATTTCACAAGACATAGCACTAAAATAATCGGTAATGTTAGTATCCTAGTGTGGGATGATGCTATGACATCAACGTGGGGACTTGCATCTAAAGTCAACTTCCAGATTGGCAAACCTTTCGGTGTAGGTATGCTTTATAAAACATATGTTTAACAACTCTTATGCATATGGAACACTTAATAACAGGAAGGAAGGAGCGACCCTTTGTTATTTGAGGGGATGTAGCTGGGCCCATACAACTCCTCGAAAATTTTGAGCTATACATAGGGATTAGATGGTGAAAAGAAACAGTCGATAGACAATTCAATTGGCTTTTATGTGATGAATGGTAAAAAAATTAGAGTTGTTTCTATGACTTATCAAACTCTTCATTGCCCAACTTATACTGTACATGGCATAAACAAGCTTCTGGTTAACACTGTGTCTTCAAGGCCTTAAGCCAAAATCTATGTAGGGTCCTTACAGATAGTAAGGTCCCAATCAACTAGTAAGGTAGTCTTTCAGTCAGGACCAACCCAGTAATGTCTTATGGGACCAATTGTTTAGATTTTGTTGTCTGGCTGCTCATTATCATGTTTAAATTCAACCATTTAAATGGAAAAAAACATATTTTGTATGCTTAATGTTTTTAGAAATGTAGTTTCAATTAAATCCAACTGCTTGATATTAGGTATAGTGCCAATAAAATTTTGTATGACACAATCCCCATTAAAATTTTATGTAAGTTAGGCATTTATAATTTTTCATAAGAAACTTCAATGTAAGTTTGATTTTTCATAAGAAACTTTAATATAAGTTTGAGTGTATTTCTGCAGTGGGAGATTGATCTCAAAGATTTGATGTTTCTTGAAGTGTCATCAATTGTTATATGTAGTTGATATTACACGATATGATTCCAAAGTTCATATGAATTTAGGATAAGAAACTAATCAAAAGATTTTGATTGCTTCCTCAGAGTTTTGTATCAAATTTAAAGTGTTGGCATAGTCATTTTGTTATGCACATAGACTAAAATTTTCCTTTTTGCTAGATACTCAAATAGAAACTAAAAACTTTCTAGCAAAATTAGTTGAGGAGCTCGGGAAGCAGAAGGTTTGATGTTCTCTCTTACCTTGTAAAATACTTGAGAAAGTGGCACACTGTGATGATCTATGTGGGATGCCATTTATTGGTTAAGAGTTAGAACAACATATGTTTGATTCACTGCAATAGCCTAGGGATGTAAGCCTCCAATATCTTCAAGCCCTTCATCTTTTACCATGGTCTCGATTTTAGAGTTGTTTTTATTGAACAAAATAAATTTTTATATAAACTAACAAATCTAGATTCTTGTATGATATTCTAGCAAAAGTATCGCAACATTAATGATTGTCCTGTTTTGCAGAAGGGACATACACAGCTCAAAAATTAGACAGTACATGTCATTTTTTGGGTTATCAATCTCGTGACTCTTTACCATCTAATTTTGATTGCAACAATGCATTTGTAAATGCAAATACCATTATAATTACACGAACCGTTCAAATGTTTTTAAAGTATAATGAGCTAATAAACTGGGTACTTGGGAAGCTAATCAAGCGTTTCAGAGTAATGTGTACCTTGAACAGGTTGATGCTCTTTTCTTACAGACTCTAGGTCAATTGGCATTATGTCTTGTCATACTACAGTTACATGGCTTCCGTCACAAACCTAGTTTGACCAATATCCAAGTGGAGGTCTGGGGAGCTTCCACTCATTGTATGTCACACTATCTTTCAGATTAAATTTGTAATATTTCCAGAGGAGGGCGCATTTGAGGAAGGCCACTGTTATCTTGTTTTTCACTGCACTGGCCCTAGAAATCTGGCATTGAATTCCTTACTCTGGGCTTGATAAAGTGGGCCGTATACTCTGTATCCAAAGTAGGGAAATAATTATAACGTGCCTATGGAGGACAAACCTACTCTGAAATTGGGGGCATTTGTAGAGAGAGACACCACCAGAAATAATGTGTCACCTGCAACTTCTACCTATTCTTCAACTTCTTTTACAATCCAAAGAAATGTCTATCGAGATGGGTATGTAGCAGATCCTATTAAATTGTACATGGCATAACCAAGCTTTTGGTTAGAACTGTATCTCTAAGACCTTACACCAAAATCTATGTAGGGTCCTTACAGATAGTAAGGTCCTAATATACCAGTAAAGTAGTCTTTCAGTCAGGACCAGCCCAACAATACCTTATGGGACCAACTGTTTAAATTTGGTTGACTGGTTCATTCATGCTTTGTTGACATGGTGATGATACTGAAAACATTCTAAAAATGTAGCTAATATGATCCTTGGTAATGATCTTATGTACATGTATGTTCTCTCATTTTTAGAGAAACGTGAGTGAGTGAATTTGCAAAACCTTATTTGATAACATTGTTTTGAGTTAATTCATTGCTTCCCACTTCTTTTGGGGATTAAACAAGAAACTATTTTTTAAGAGAAATCTCCCATTATTATTTAAATTACAAGTTTTATTTAGTTTACTGTTTTTTCTACGTTGTATTCTATGAAGTGATTGTGTAAGGACAACTAAAACAAAATTTACTAGAATATATGTGTTTTTTCTGAGATCGAGTTTGACACACCTTGTTGATAATTTTATGGATGATAACGTTAATTCAGTATAGAAAAAACATCTAAAGTAATTTATCTGAAGATATAGGATTTGCAAGCTTGATGATGGATTGAAAATAGAAGGCCAGTGCAATCTTCATTTCTATGAAAAAATATCCAACTTTCCCTATTACACATGGAGATTTTAAACAATTTTTAAGTTGTAAATCAAAAGGATCTTTGAATGTTTATTAGAAATTTTTATTTGCGAATTGACTTTCAAAACCCAAGCTTCACCAGAAGACATTTTCAGGGTTAGCGTGTTCAATCATGTTAGGTGGAGCATCTGAAGCATATGTTAAGTGATTGGCTGCAGGACAACCCTCCAAAGTTCCCAAACATTATGTTCGTAATTCCTGGAGAGTTAGAATGTCCTGAAGTGGAATAAAATAGAATATAATTTGATTGATTTCATTAAATTTTTACTTGTTTATCTCTGGCAGTCTTCTCTAGAGTAGCAGCGTGTAGTCAGTGACCAGGTACAGGACTTTCAAAATGCAAGTCTCACCAGAAGACATTTTGATAGTCAACAAGTTCAATCGTGGGAGGTGGAGCATCTGAAACACATGTTAACTGATTGGATGCAAGACAACCCGGTAAAGTTCCCAAACATTATGTTCATAAATCCTGCAGAGTTAGAATGGCTTGAAGTGGAATAAAATAGAATATAATTAGATTAATTTTTTTTTTTTTAACCTTGTTTTTGTCTGGTAGTCTTCTCTAGAGTAGCAGGGCACAGTCAGTGACCAGGTATAGGAGTAGATCTGTACAACAGCAGTAAGGGCACACTTATTGTTGTTGAGATTATGGCTAATATACACTTGAGGCCATGTGTGAGCCCTCTGTTTGAGGTCTCAGTGTTTTTATTGAGCCTACATATTGATAATTAACCCACCTTATTGTACTTATCAGTTATCAATATTTGACTATGTTGGACTAGTCATCTCATCATTTAGGGGCTATCACTCTAAACCTGAATGGAGCTCTAGGTGTAATATTGTATACATATAGTGTACACCATCCTCCTCATTTGTAAATTAATCACACAAGTTTTTATTTGATAAAATACCTAGGGGTAATCTTACTTATAGTGCCCTTGTCTTGAATACTTGTGTTTTGACAGTGATCATCCTTTTTGGTGTTGAATTTCTCTTTCAAGCACATGGTATGGGTTCATATATACTATTGTCATTATTGAAGTGTTGTCATAGTTTTCTGTTGAACTAGATTAGGTTTTATTGAATGTTTCACTGTAAATCCACTACCTTATAATCTCAACATGGTTTCAGAGATACTGTGGACTCTTCTTTCTCTATTTTGTATTGTTTCAGAGCTATTCCAGGTCTGAAGCTCGGGTAAATTTTAGGTATGAAACTAGGTTTCATCATTCTATTTTGCATAAACAATTATTTTTAAAGGTTGTTTATCCTCATTTCCTCCGGTGCCCTCCTTTCTTGGTTGTTTGTTGGCCTTTTTCAACAGATACAAGGGGTTATTATGTAGGTTTGTACCCTCCCTTAGGGAAGCACTCTTATTTTTTCTTCTTGCAGCCAATCATTTGTAGTGTTTATGGCAGTACTTGTCTTATGGATGGCAATTGGAAAATGGTTGTTTCCTGTCCTAATGGGGCCAACTAGCATTTGTGGGCTAATCAATAGGAGGCCCTTCAACACATCGACATGTCAATGTGGTAAGGTAGCATGAAACAACCCATAGATAATAAATACAAGGAAAAGATGATTTCATCTTATGAAACCAGCTCACAGAAAGATAGAAATGATATATCAACACCTTAGAAATAAGCCTCTTCAAGGGGGCAACCTCCTTTACATTACACAAATGAACAATTCTTAGATGATACAAATGAAAAGACCTCCTTTCTATATATAGGAGTCTAAGGGGTCATAATATAATCAGAGCCGACATAACAATAATAATTTAAGGGCACAAAAATAACAATAGTGGGCTTCAATGGGGCACAATAGTAACAATATGGAGACTACATGGGTACAACAATATAATAAGGGGGTTGCACTAATAACAATAAGGGGTTACACTATTAGTATAGGGCTTAACATGCCCCTTTCCTTCAAAAAGTGTTGTCCTCAATGCTTGAGTAGTTCTTGATGCTTCTATATCAAATTCTTGTCCTCCCATGTGGAATCTTCAGCGAGTAAGTTCTTCCACTTGATGAGATACTCTGAAATTGATCGATTTCATAGCTATTAGGTTCTTGTTTCTGTGACTGCTTCAGGTTCCAATATGATTTTTCCTTCCTCTTCAAGTTCTGGAAATATTGTTTGAATTGGGATCTTCTACAACTTTTGAATGAGTGGCCATACTTCTTTGTCCTTCTTCCATTCATCCTTGGATTCATTTAGCCAATCTGGTTGGATAATAGAAATAGCACAAAAAAATGCTTCCACATCCTCATCCTTTCTTGAGAGTGCATCTGCAACAAAATTTTGCTTCCCTTTTCTATAGATGATGTCAAAGTCATAACCCAACATATTTGTGACCCATTTTTTCTGTTCTTCTAAAGATAATAGTTGTTCTAAAAATTATTTAAGATTATCATGATCCATTTTTACCTTAAAGTGTCTTCCCATTTGCTAAGGTCGTCATTTCTTAAGTGCATGTAGTATTGCCAACATTTCCTTCTCATAAATAGTTTGCTTGAGATGTAGCCGTAATACCCAATCACCTACATCAAAACATTTTTCACTGCGATGTTGATCTACCTGTTGTTTCATTCAATTTTGCACCAAAGTGACGTCATCCTTTAAAAGTTGGAGAACTTTTTGTTGATGCTTGATGTGATCTTTCACTGCTTGAATCTTTTTCTTGTTGATATGTCCTTCTATCTATAGATTTTCAGGAGTGGTAATTTCTTCCAATGCTTTACAAGATATGGTCAGGTTCATTCTTGATGCTCGATATGATCTTTCACTTATTGAGCATTTTTCTTCTTGATATGTCCTTCTATCTTGATAGTTTGAGGAGTGGTAATTCCAACCAATGCATTACAAGATATGGTTGGATTAATTTCTTCTTTCTCGATGTGATCATTCACTTCTTGAACCTTTTTCTTCTTGATATGTCCTTCTATCTTGCGAATTTGAGGAGTGGTAATTGTTGCCAATGCTTTACAAGATATGGTCAAATTCATTTATTCTTTCTTTGGGGTTGGTTGCTGGTGTATATCCTCTTCTTTTGACGTTTCTTGATCCTTTTCTTCCTCCTCTTCATAATCTATGTAAAACAATTTCTTCTCAGCACACTTATGACTTTTAGTGCATTTGTTATCACAATTGTAATAAAGCCATTTTTCTCTTGTTTCTTCCAATTGTTGTGGTGTCAGCCTTGTAGGTTGTGGAAGGCTATGAGAAACAACACTTCCATGTTTATAGTTGTGAGGGGTAGAATTCCTTGTTTCCCTAATTTTTCTTTCCGCTTTTCTTGCCAACCTAAATGCCTTCTCCAATGAATTAGGTTCCCAAAGATGAACCTCATGTTGAATGTTATCCTTTCAAGTCCCTATGGAGACATCAATCCTTTACTTCTCTCGAATATCATTTTCCCTTATATTCAATTTTTTAATGTCCTCAATGTGCTCTACCATTGAAAACTTTTGTTTGAGATTTATCAATTGGCTAAAGAAGGTGTTTCTCTTTGTATCCTCATAATGTGCTATCATTTCCTCCGTGAAAATTGACCATGTGACAAGTGGTTTATGAGAAAATATCCCTTTATACCATAAAAATTGATCTTGTTATAAATATGAAGATGCAATACATACCTTTTGTAATAGTGGTACACCATGTAGATCAAAATATTTTTCCATCTGTAGTATCCAATTTAATGGATCCTTGCCATCAAACTTCCTCATCTTGATTTTTCTTGACTTTAGGAGCTCGATCTTGAAACGACTGTAACTCTGCAATTTTAGATCTCTGAGTTCTTAAATTACTTCCCATGGTATCTCTCTAAGTTCTCTTTTTAACCCTACCAGTTTGGTAAGAATTGGATTATCCAAGAAAGAGTTATGCCAGACTCCCACGGTGACCTGATTATAAACTATTTCAGTCAAGCGAACTTGTACAGCATGCCACGTCTCACTGTTTTGACCTTAGTACCTAAAGCTGATGTACAGAAAACTAAAGGATGTTCTCTTTCTGAAACTTCTTACGAAATTTAAATCTGATGCTCAGAACAAAAGTTATGACAATTTTCCCAAGGTGATCTGTTTGGAATGTAATTCAGGGGTCTGCAAACCCTAACTTCCTTAGATTATATCTCCAAAAATATAGCAAGACAGGATATGAAATTTGGAGACAAGATTTAGAACAATTGGTTCTCAAATGGGTTTTTGTTTTGTCATCTAAAACTTCATAGCAAAATATTTAGAGCAAAAATTCCACGATAACGTGTTTTAGATGAAATTCTAGAGCTTGGAAAAACCCTAACTTCTTCAAATCATATTGCTAAAACTGTAGTGAGAAAAGATCTAAAATTTGGATGCAAGCTTCAATGAGATTTCAGCTCAAATGGGTTTTTTTGTAGCTTCTGAAACGTCCCAGAAAGAAAGTTATAGCAAAAATTCCATGATGACTTGTTTGGAGGAGCGAAAACCCTAGTATCCAAAGCTCTGATACCAAATGTTATGAAACGAGCTCACAGAAAGATAAAAAAGATAGATCAATGCCTTAGAAATATGCCTCTTCGATAGGGCAACCTCCTTTACATTACACAAATGAACAATTCTTAGATTATACAAATGAAAAGACCTCCTTTCTATATATAGGAGTCTAAAGGGTCATAATATAATCAGAGTCGACATAACAATAATAATGTAAGGGCACAATAATAACAATAGTGGGCTTCTATGGGGCACAATAGTAACAATATGGGGACTACATGGGTACAGAAATATAATAATGGGGCTGTACTAATAACAAGAAGGGGTTACACTAGTATTATAGTGGCCTAACATTTCACAAGGCATACCAATGAAATTATCAGTGATGTCAGTATCATAGTGTGGGAGGATGATATCACATCAACGTGGGGACTTGCATCTGAAATTCAGCTTCCACATTGGCAAACCTTTTGGTTCAGGTATGCTTTATAAAACATATGTTTCACAATTGTTATGCATATGGAAAACTTAACAACAGGAAAGAAGGATTGACCCTTTGTTATTTGAGGGGATGTAGTTGGGCCCACCGACCCTTTGTTATTTGAGGGGATGTAGTTGGGCCCACACAACCGCTCGGAAATTTTTAGCTATATCAGGGGATTAGATGGTGAAAAGAAATAGTTAATAGACAATTCAATTGGCTTTTGCATGATGAATGGTAAAAAAACGAGACTCTTCATTGCCCGGCTTAAACTGTACATAACATAAACAAGATTCTGGTTAGCATTGTGTCTTCAAGGCATTAAGCCAAAATCTATGTAGGGTCCTTATAGACAATAAGGTCTCAATCAACTAGTAAGATGGTCTTTCAGTCAGGACCAGCCCAGTAATGTCTTATGAGACCAACTGTTTAGATTTTGTTGTATGGTTGCTCATTATCATGTTTAAATTCAATCATTTAAACGCAAACAAAAAACAAAAAAAACAAAAACAAAAACAAAACAAAAACAAACAAACAAACATATTTTGTATGCTCAATGTTTTTAGAAAGGTAGTTTCATTTAAATCTAAATGCTTGATATTAGGTATAGTGCCAATAAAATTTTGTATGACATAATCCCCATTAAAATTTTATGTAGGTTAGGCATTTATAATTTTTCAAAAGAAACTTCAATGTAAGTTTGAGAGTATTTCTGTAGTGGGAGATTGATCTCAAAGATTTGATGTTTCTTGAATTGTCATCAGTTGTTATATGTATTTGATATTACACGATATGATTCCAAAGTTCATATGAGTTTACGCGAAGAAACTAATCAAAAGATTTTGATTGCTTCCTTAGAGTTCTATATCAAATTTAAAGTGTTGGCATAGTCATTTTGTTATGCATATAGACTAAAATTTTCCTTTTTGTTGTATACGCAAATAGAAACTGAAAATTTCTAGCAAAATTAGTTGAGGAGCTACGGAAGCAGAAGGTTTGATGTTCTCTCTTAGTGTGTACAATACTTGAGAAAGTGGCATACTGTGATGATCTATGTGGGATGCCATTTATTGGTTAAGAGTTAGAACAACATATGTTTGATGCACTCTAGTAGCCTAGGGATCTAAGCCTCCAATATTTTCAGGACCTTGATCTTTTACCATGGTCTCAATTTTAGAGTTGCTTTTATTGAACTAAATATGTTTGTATATAATCTAACAAATCTAGATTCTTGTATGATATTCTAACAAAAGTATTGTAACATTAACGATTGTTCTATTTTATATAAGGGACATACATAGCTTAGAAATTAGACAGTGTGTGTCATTTTCTTGGTTATCAATCTCGTGACTCTTTACCATCTAATTTTGATTGCAACAATGCATTTGTAATTTCAAATACCATTATAATTACACGAACCATTCAAATGTGTTTAAAGTATAATGAGCTAATAAACTTGGTACTTGGAAAGCTAATCAAGCTTTTAAGAGTAATGTGTACCTTGAACAGGTTGATGCTCTTTTCGTACAGACTCTAGGTCAATTAGCATAATGTCTTGCCATACTATAGTTACATGGCTACTATCACAAATCTAATTCAACCTATATCCAAGTGGAGGTGTGGGGCAGTTCCATTCATTGTATGTCACACTGTCTTTCAGATTAGACAAAGTAATATTTCCTTTTATATAGATTTTTCTTGTTAGCATAATTCTGAAATAGGCTTCTTTCTTGGTGCATATAGGCCATGATGACAGGTTTGGGGCAGTTCCATTCATTATATGTCACACTATCTTTCAGATTAGACATGGTAATATTTCATTTTAAATAGATTGTTCTTGTTAGCATAATTCGGAAATAGGCTTCTATCCTGGTGCATATAGGCCATGATGACTCATCACACACAACATAAAGTATGAATTTTTTTTATAACTGGAGAGCCTGCCATCCATTCAGAGTAGGAAAACCTTAAGGAGAATCCAATTAGGTATGGTTACACTCTTCAACCTTGTATCACTTGTTTTGGGAATAATACATTTGATATTTCACTATTGCACAAGAAAAATGCAAATCAAGAATGATACATTATGAACCCAAAAGATAGTGACCACATACTAGGCTCACCCTCCCTACATAAGCAAGGAGAGTTAGCATGTCCATTTTGTATATGATATCAATGCATCTACATTATCCCTAAAAATTTCAATCATATTAGAGATTTGCATAGCCAACTCCATTCTATTAATTCAAACTTCTCCAAAATGGACTGAATTAGAAGGTTGTTCTGCACCGTTGTTTCCATAACGAGCTATATGTTAGTCTGATTTGGTTTCCCAAGGTTTTCGTTCCTAGAGACTATCTATTTGTCCCGAAAAGGAACCAATTAATAACAAAGAGTTGCAACAAACAGAAGCATGTAGTCAACAACAAGTCATATCAAAAAGTCTTTAACGATCTTGTAGTTCCACATAACATTCTTAACATTTGTAGGTTTTTGACAAACCATGCATCATCCATTTGTAATTGCAATACAATGAATACTTTCATTATTGTAAAACCACTATGGAGAACTCTAGCCATGCAAGGATTATAGACTTGAGAACAGTTTATCTGTAAATTATGTAATTAAGGAAGGAAGGAACGAACAAGCATTAGGAGGGAGTTACATGAGGTTGGTTTCTTCTGACAACATTGGTGATGAATTCATTTTTTTCATGGACCATGGGGTTAAATAAATTCCCTTACCATGCAATTATACCTAAACAAACTTCCTTGGAATTTTTCTCCACTGAACCATTTCCCAAACAAGACATTCCTGGCCTTGGTCTTGCTAGTATTAGGATTGCTTAATATTATTGTGTAGAAAGCTTGTCATTTTGCAACATGGCATTGAGTGAAGGATCTCAATAAATAGTGACAGAGAAAGGCCTAGAGAAAGATGAGAAGGAAAATATTGATGACCCCTTGCAGTCAAAGTTAGCGTTTGAGTTAATGAAAATGAATGAAAGTCGGAGAAACATGTTGGAGAAGAGAGGCATGAAGAGGGTTGAATGATATCCATATTTATTTACTATGATTGCTTCTAGTGTTGGGATCACTTCCATGGCAGTAGGGGTAGTCTACTATTGTTTTGTTTGGAAAGTGCAGGTATTGCATGTCTTGGTGGGGAAATGTCTATGTGTCGATGTGTAATGTGTTATAATGGTTGGAGTAGGAATGATAACAAAGAATTCAGGTTTAACACCAAAAGACATTTTCAGGGTCAGCAAGTTCAATCGTGGGAGGTGGAGCATCTGAAGCACATGTTAAGTGATTGGCTACAGGATAACCCTGCAAAGTTCCCAAATATTATGTTCGTAAATCCTGCAGAGTTCAAATGTCTTGAAGTGGAATAAAATAGAATATAATTTGATTGATTTTATTAAATTTTTACCTTTTTAGCTCTAGCAGTCTTCTCTAGAGTAGCAGGCCATATTCAATGACCAGGTACAGGACTTTCAAAATGCAAGTCTCACTAGAAGACATTTTGATGGTCAACAAGTTCAATCGTGGGAGATGGAGCATCTGAAACACATGTTAATTGATTGGCTACAGGACAACCCTGCAAAATTCCCAAACGCTATGTTCGTAAATCCTACAGAGTTAGACTGGCTTGAAGTGGAATAAAATAGAATATAATTAGATTGATTTTTTTTTAATTTTTACCTTGTTTTTCTCTGGCAATCTTCTCTAGAGTAGTAGGGCACAGTCAATGACCATGTACAGCAACATATTTGTACAACTACAGTAAGGCCACACTTATTGTTGTTGAGATTATGGCTAATATACACTTGATGCCATGTGTCAGCCCTCTATTTGAGGTATCAGTGTTTTTATTGAGCCTACGTATTGATAATTAACCCACCTTATTGTAATTATCACTTATCAATGTTTGACTATGTTGGCCTAGTCATCTCATCATCTGGGGGCTAGCACTCTAAACCTGAATTGAGCTTTAGGTGTAATATTGTATATATATAGTGTACACCATCCTCCTAATTTTTAAATTAATCACTCAAGTTTTTATTTGATGAAAGGCCTAGGGGTAATCTTACTTATAGTGCCCCTCTCTTGAATACTTGTGTTTTGACAATGATCATCATTTTTTGTGTTGAATTTATCTATCAAGCACATTGTATGTATTCATATATATTGTGCTCATTATTGAAGTGCTGTCTTATTTTTATGTTGCACTAGATTAGGGTTTATTCAAATATTTCAATGTAAATCCACTATCTTATAATCTCAACATGGTATCAGAGCTACTGTGGACTCTTCTTTCTCTATTCTATATTGTTTCAAAGTTGTTCCAGGTCTGAAGCTAAGGTAAATTTTAGGTATGAAATTAGTTTTCATCATTTTATTTTTCATAACAAATTGTTTTTAAAGGTTTTTTATCCTCATTTCCTCCAGTGATCTCCATTCTTGGGTGTTTGTTGACCTTTTTCAGCAGATACAAGGGGTTATCCTATGTGTTTGTGCCCTCCCTTAGGGAAACACTCTCATTTTTTCTTCTTGCAGCCAAGCATTTGTAGCTTTTATGGGAGTACTGGTCTTATGGATCGCAATTGGAAAATGGTTGTTTCTTGTGATTATGGGGTAGACTATCATTTGTGGGCTAATCAATAGGAGGCCCTTCAACATGTCGACATGTCAATGTGGTAAGATAGAATGCAACAACCCATAGATAATAACTACAAGGAAAAGATGATTTCACAAGGCATAGCACTGAAATCATTGGTAATGTTAGTATCCTAGTGTGGGAGGATGTTATCACATCAACATGGGGACTTGCATCTAAAAGTCACCTTCCATATTGGCAAACCTTTCGATGCAGGTATGCTTTATAAAACATATGTTTCACAACTATTATGCATATGGAACACTTAACAACACGAAGGAAGGATCGACCCTTTGTTATTTGAGGGGCTGTAGTTGGGTCCACACAATTGCTCAGAACTTTTGAGCTATATAGAGGGATTGGATGGTGAAAATAAATAGTTGATAGACAATTCAATTGGCTTTTGTGTGATGAATGGTAAAAAAATGAGAGTTGCTGCTATCACTTATCAAACTCTTCATTTCCCAGCTCAAATTGTACATGGCATAAACAAGCTTCTAGTTAACACTGTGTCTTCAAGGCCTTAAGCCAAAATCTATGTAGGGTCCTTATAGACGGTAAGGTCCCGATCAACCTGTAAGGTAGTCTTTCAGTCAGGACCAGCCCAGTAATGTCTTATGGGACCAACTATTTAGATTTTGTTGTCTTGTTCATTCATTCTTTGTTGACATGGTGATCACACTGAAAACATTCCAAAAACAATAGTAGCTAATATGATCCTTGGTAATGATCTGAAAGTTAGCTTTCAGATTGGCAAAGATTTCGATTCAAGTTTGCTTTATAAAACGTCTGTTTCACAACTGTTATGCATATGGAACAATGAACAGCAGGAAGGAAGGATGGACCCTTTGTTATTGGACGGGTTGTAGTTGGGCCGACACAATTGCTCACAAATTTTGAGCTATCCCGGGGGATTGGATGGTGAAAAGAAACAGTTGATAGATAATTCAATTGGCTTTTGCATGATGAATGGTGAAAATAATGAGAGCTATTGCTATCACTTATCAAACTCTTCATCGGCCAACTTAAACTGTACATTGAATTTGTAGGAAATGGTCATAAATCGATGATGGATTGAAGACCAAAGTCCTTCCAATCTTCACTTCTATGAAAAAATATCTAACTTTCCTGATTACATGTGGATATTATAAACAATTTTTAAGATGCAAAGAAAAATGATCTTTGAATGGTTATTAGAAATGTTTATGTGCGATTTTGCTTTCAAAACCCAAGCCTCAGTAGAAGACATTTTGAGGGTGGGCAAGTTCAATCGTGAGAGGTGGAGCATCTGAAGCACATGTAAAGTGATTGGCTACATGGAAACCCTGCAAAGTTCCCAAACATTATTTTTCGTAAATCCTGGAGAGTGAGAATGGCTTGAAGTGGAATAAAATAGAATATAATCTGGCCTGTGGTTTAGTAGTTGAGACAGAGCATCACCGTGTTCATGAGCCAAAGTCAAACCTAGAGATCAGAGCCCTGAATTGTAAGTTCACAAAATGATTTTAGAAAAATAATGATCATAACACTTTGTAGTCTTATGTTTGTTGGCCTGTGGTTTAGTGGTTGAGACAGGGCATCACCATGTTAATGACCCAAAGTCAAACTTAGTGATCAGAGCCCTGAATTGTAACTTGGTTTAATTTTATGAGATTTACAAGCAATATTAATTCAATAATTGATAAAAACTATAGTCTTAGGCATCCTAAATCAACTTCAGTTTATACAGCTTTAGAATTTCACTTATGCTACATCTCTGCATCTTATTTAGATTTTCCCATTCCCATGTTGTAATTTTTCCTCAATTTATGCTTTATGGAGTTTCCTTTGCAACATCTGGTGCAAATGCTAGTTTTATTTATATCTTCAAAATATCAAATTATAATCATTTTAATGCAATTTGAATATTATGATTTTTTATTTAAAAATTTATCTATAATTTTATTAATAAAAACATAATTACTTCCACCTAGGGTAGCTTAGTGAGGATGGTGGAATGAAGTCTCACTCAACCGGAGATCTAGATCTTGGGTTCAATCTTGTGCTACCCTCCCTCATAGCGGGGTTAATAATGGACATGTAAACTCGAAAATCGGAG